>PVKH010026511.1:0-13197 GCA_004027955.1 Chaetophractus vellerosus
AAAATGCAACCCCCATTTTTTTTTTTGCCAAATAGCTTTCCAGTTTTAAAACTAAGTATTTTAAGGATTTAATAGTGTTTAATAGTGTTTAATAGTGTTTGTGCCACTATTCCTTCCTATTTGTCATTAAATTCTGTGTACCGCAAATTCTTTGATATCTTTGGAATGCCTTTGGAAACTGTAAGCCTTTTCTAAACCCTTTTTCTTAAAACAAAGTTTTTATTTTAAGAGTAAATTAAATTGAACAATGGAAGTTTCCAGTTTAGGTGGAAATGCTGAATCTGGGAGGTTTGGGTGAGTTATGAACTTGGCAAAATGCATCCTTTGCCACCCCCAGCAATCAGTCCAACTTCCAATAATAGAAATGCAATAGTCAGAAACACGCTGCAGGAGAGGAATGGGACTGGCCATCACAACGGGCAGATGATCAATAGCATTGTCAGCCTCTTTGTAAGATTAGGAAGGATAGTGGCCCAGGGTCTCCTGAATACTGTAGTAAGTGGACAAAAACAAAAAAATCCACTACAAAAAAAAAAAAAAAGCCACACCCAAGCATAGAATTGCTTATAAATGTGAACATTTTTTGTATGTAAGGAAAGGTATGATAAGGAAATAGTCATGGGTGGTACAAATAGATAATTACCAAGAGGGTCCTGAAATAATTATGTATAAAAGAGAAAATGTATATATTCATGCTATGCGTTCATTAAAATATATATTCTAGAAGGATGGTTGATGACATGACCAGTCTCTCTAAAGTGTGGCCCATGGACCTCCTGCTCTAGAATCATATAGGAGCTTGTTAAAATGCAGATTCCTGGGTCCCACCTCAAACCTATGACTCCTCACATGAATTTTATGCTCACTAAAGTTTGATAATCACTTCAGTAGATGGATGTACACAGGGTTATTGTGGTAGGGGGAATAATGCACCCCGCCATCCAAAAGAAGTCCATTTCTTAATTCTGAAAACTGTGAATGTATTACTCTACATGGCAAAAGGGACTATGCAGATGTATTCAGCGTTATGGACCTTGAAATGGGGAGCTTATCCTGGATGATCTGGGTGGGCCCAGTATAATCAAATGAGCCCTTAAAAGTCGAGAAATGTTCCCAGCTGCAGTGAGAGAAATGCAATATTAGAAGACCTTGACCTTCCATTGCTGGATTTAAAGATGGAGGAAGGGGGCCAAGAGCCAAGGAATATGGGTAACCTCTAAAACCTGAAAATCGCTCTCAGTTTACAAGCAGCAAGATGTGAGCACGTTGGTCCTACAACCAAAAGGAATTGAGCTCTGCCAACAACCTCCGTGAGCAAAGAAATGGACCCTCCCCTAGAGCCTCCCTCCAGAAAGGAATGCAGCCCTGCTGACACCTTGATTTGAGCCCAATGAGACCTATGCCTTCTAACCTTCAGAACTGTATGATAATAAATTTGCATTGTTTTAAGCCAGTAAGTTTGTGGTAATTTGTTATGGCAAGAATAGAAAAGAAATAACAGCTATGAAACAGCATATAAATTGTATGCCCATTATTCTATTTAAATATGTGTGTGTACGAGAAACATTCCAAAATGTTAATAGCAATTATGTCTTTATTTCTCATCTTTGAGCTTTTATTTTTCAAAAGTTTGTATAACATATATGTATTATTTTTATAATCAGAAAAATGTACTCAGAAAATTAAGTAAAAAAGCAAGTAAGTTAAACAAAGCCTAACATTACTCAGTCAGCACTGGATGCTAGACTTGGCCCTGGGAAGGAGCTTGTTGTTGGAGCTCTGGACTCTGCATTCAGCCTCGGGGAATTCAGTGTCCTGCATGACCCTCTTATGAACATTGGTATGTACCCCCAAATTCACTTGTGACCTCTTTCTTATTCCAGGGACAATGAGAGGGTCTCAATTACTCTACAACTCCTGTTCTTAATGGGAAAACAGCCCAGACAACTGATCAGATAATCTTTAATCCCCCATTTAGAAAACCCCAAGTTGCTACAATTGGTGTTCTGTCCAAATGGATGAACACATTCAAAAGCAGGTAGCAAAAACTTTCAGGAATTGCTGTTTCTAGAATACTAGTAATTCAGAAAGAGGCATATTTTTAAGTTCATGAAATTCATTGCTGACTATCCCCAAGCCATAGAGAAAAAATATCAAGGGGATTCAAATCTCATTTGAAGGATGAGACTAAATAAATATTTATTAGCATTAACCCAAAAGTGTAATATATTTTAAAAAAGGCAAAATTAGGATTAGAACTACGGAATTCTGTAGAGTGAGAGTCAGAGAAGATTGTTGCTACCTGTTAATTGAACCAGACCCTTTAAGGCTAACCTGAGCATCATCAATAACTGCCTTAAAACAGTGATGAACCAGAATAGCAATTTGTTAATCTAGATGAGAAAGTGCCTTGCTAAGGGGACTGCAATACATCAAACCACATGACTAGCCCAAGTCCCGGCCCCTGCACTTAATTGCAGGTGACCTTGGCAGACCTTGAGCCCAAGGTTTAAGTCTTGATTATTCTTTCTGCAGCAAAAGTAATAATAATAACACCTTTCTAAGTGTTTGCATCAAATCGGTAAGACACACAAAGCATTTGGAACATTACCTGACATGTGGTGAGAGCTCAATAAATGTTAGCTATTATTTTCCCATTTTACAGAGGAATCTCAAAAAGGTGGAGTAGTTTGTCCAAGGTCCCAAAGCCAGGACAAGGATACAAATCCAAGTAGCCTGGCTCATCATATACAGATCAAAGATTAAGAGGAAAAAGATAGTAAGAAGTTCCATGTAATTGGAAGGAAAGTCAAATGTGTTCTCCTTTCTACAATTTTTGTAATCAATCCTGTCCCCTGCTTGAATCAAGGGCTGCCATAGTCAGTTGTGCAAGTTGTGTATTGAACAACTCCAGAGAGTGTTTTTCATGTAGCCTGCAGCCTGAAAGGTACCTGACTCATGAACTGCAGATCTACTGTTATGCACTAAGACTAAGAAGGGCACTGGGAGTGAAGAGCTAAATTTCAGAAGCCATATATTGTCAGAAATATATGTAGATGTAGTCAAGGCTTTCTATGATATCCAGAAACACAGGAAATAGTACTCAGTTCTATTACCACCTCTTTTTGCAATGCTAAACCATTTTCCTTTGAAAAGGACAAACTACTTTTATAAATATCTCCATAATACCAGTTGTCACTTTGGCAGTGCTTAGTCACAACAGGATTCACTGTTAAAAGTTTAAAATAGCTCCTGGGCCAAAAACTACAATCAGATTCTGAAGCATAAAAGAAATGCTGTGAGTGGTGAAATGATTTTAAGGAAATTCTTCTAGGAAACAATAACATGCCAAACATCAATATCCCCAGCCTCCCAGGACTGGGTGAGCTGTCGCACTCATGGGCCTTCATTATGGCCAAGGCTCACTCTCATCAAGTCCTCGCAGCTCCCACACTATGAGGCTCCTGGGAACCTGGGAGGGCTGTGTGTCTCATCTCCTAAGTTCCTGTGCCTGGCAGACAGCGAGGCATCAATAAATATTTGTTCAATGAATGGATAAGTGAATGAAATAATGCATTTACGTATTCCTAAGGAGGTCTCTCTGATTATTAACGATCCCATATTTGTAGAAAATTCTGTTGAGAATTTTGCTTTTTGTCAAAAAGGAATTAGAGGGGAGCGGATGTGTCTCAAGCAATTGAGCGCCTGCCTCCCACATGGGAAGTCCCAGTTTTGATTCTGGTGCCTCCTAAAGAAAACAAAACAGACAGTGAGCAAAAACAACAAGCAAAGAAAAACAATGAGCAGGGAAGCGGATCTGCCTCAAGTGATTAAGCTCCCACCTACCACATAGGAGGTCCCTCGTTCGGTTCCCAGTGCCTCCTAAAGAAGACAGCGAGCTGGCACAATGCTCAGGCATGGCAAGCTGATGCAACAAAAGACACAAAAGGAAAAACAATGAGAGACACAACAAAGCAAGGAGCGGAGGTTCCTGGTGCCTCCTAAAGAAGATGAGCAAGACAGTGAACTGACGTGACGGGCAGGCACGGCAAGCTGATGCAACAATATGATGCAACAAGAGACACAAGAAGAAAAATATAATGAGAGACCCAGCAAAGCAGGATCAGAGGTGGCTCAAGGGATTAGGCACCTCCCTCCCACATCAGAGGTCCCAGGTTCGATTCCTGGTGCCTCCTAAAGACACAAGGAAAATGAACAGACAAGCAAGTGCAAACAACAAGGGGGTGGGGAGAAATAAATAAAATAATTTTTTAAAAAAATGGGCAGACGGTGAGCAAACAGATGAGGGAGCCAATTCAGAGGGGCAAATGAGAACAAATTTATCTCCATTCGGTTTTCAGGGGCCTCTTCCCCCAATCTTTGGGCCCCACGGCTGTTTGTAAAAAATATGTAATAATTAGTGATAATTATAATAATTATGGCAACTTGTATTTTTGTGACAGATACTACCAGGATACACACACGCACACTGCTAGAAGATATGTGTGTGTATGTATAGAATATCAGTCAATCCTTACAATAACTATGATGTTAGTTTCATTTTTCCAATTCAAGTCAATCAATGGTGAGTCCCAGGCTCAAGAATTCCCAAGGTCACATAACTAAGAAGCAGTAGCACGTGGCTCGGATCTCAGAACTGTCCATTGCCCATGCCCCTATTACTTACACTCCACGTCTCCAGTAAAACCACAAAGCTACCTGCATCTTGTTAGATTCTTGTTCTATCTTTTAAAACTCATGCAATTCCTTCCCAACCTTCCAGCTTCCTAAATAATAACCAAATAAGATTGTCTGCCAGGGTGAGGTTTCATCTGAGCCATGAAGTGTTCACACCTAGGGCTTTGATTTCATTCTGTTGGACTAATCTGATTAAGGGCTGAGCAGTTTAGAATCTTTTAGAATTTTATTAGATTAGATCATTCGATTTCAGAGATGAAATGAATGGAAGCCTGACCAGAGACCAAAACAGCAAATACAGCTGCTTGGGAGGTTCCTTGGGGCTAAATTTTCAAGATTCAAACACTCAATAATGTATACAAAGTGGGGACTCTCTGAACAATGGGAATAAAACTTCAATATTAAAATAACTTTTATGGTGCCAGGAAATACAGTGACATGCTTTTGTCTTGAAGCATCATGCTTTTGCTTTAATGAAACCATAGATTATCGATTTTCAGACTCAGGGAACACTGTCCTAATGGATATGGTCTCGAGTTATATTACTATGTAGCCATTAACTTGTGTGACTAAAAGCAAATGACTTCACCTCCCTGTGCCTTATCTCCCTTGAACCTTTCTCTCATAATTTAGAAAAACAAGGACATTCAATAAAGAAAATATTTGTGTCCATATGTAAAAGAGACAATAAAAATGGAATGATCCCCCTCATAGCCCATTCTTTTCAATCTTCCAGGGAAATTTGCATAAAACACATTAAACATATTCTGTATACACAGAATTAATTCCTTAACACAGAATTAAGAAACATACTTGAGATGTTTAAAAATTGTGGAAAATACCAAAAAGAAAAATGATAACAAGTGCATATTTTATAACCCATAATTTAAGTCTTTTATTTTTAAAAAATGGAATGGTAGCACAACATCACAAACGTAATTAATACCACTGAAGAGTGTTAAAATGGGAAATTTGGTGTTATATATATATGTTACCACAATAAAAATATTGGAATGGGTTACTGCTTCTTATGCTTCTTGCTGGTTTCCAGGAATCAAGAGTCCCTGAGCAAAGCCATCCTGGTGATAACTCAACAGAAACAATGATATCACTGACGTGTATATCACCTCTGCCTCTGTCCTCAGTCAATCTTCTTTGACTCTATACCCATTCTTGATACACTGCTCACTACAAATTTCATCAATTGCTCACATGCAGATCTCCCCCGAGCCACTATTTCCAATCCTAATTTCCCACCCTCTCTTGAGTTTTATATCTCCAGTTATCCAGGGGATAGCTCTACTTGAATATGAAAAATTAATAAGCCAACATTGCTTTAACACCTCCCTCTCCCAATTTCTCCATCTACCATGTTCTCTACATCAGGTCAGTCGCTATGTCCTGCTCATTTTCTTTGCTATTGATAGTATCCTTTCTATTTCCTTTATCACACTCTTAATGCAGGACTCATCACCTTATCTCTAATTTCTGGCAATTTCTTTCCATCTTGCCCCAATTCCTCTAATCTCTCCCTACTCTAGTGAATTCTACACACAGCTGCTAGTTCAATCAGAAGAACTTTCCTCTGGCCTGTCATATAAACTTTGATTTCTATAGTTTGACCTTGAGCTTCTATCAGTTCTTTCTACCCATCAGCCTCATAAGCTTCTTCTTCATGTTACATCCCTTACATGGGCCCTATAATCCATCCAAGCCTGTATGTATTCTGGCTCCAATACCCTGCTTGCTTGTTCCCATTAGTGGCATTCCAGAAGAATGCATTGAATGAATGTGTGGATGGATACATTGATGGATGCATGACTGAATGCATATGTCCCTTACCTCAAGTATCCTCTGCTAATTCTATCCTGTACCACCACAATCAAAGCTCGGTGCTCAATACCTTCATAAAGTCTTTGGAAATTAATTGCCTTCACAGCTTGCTGCTACTCAGAATTCATGTGTAGGGTGGTGTCATCCTTCTCTGGTTCATGTCTCAGATATGAGGTCTGCAGTGCCATATGTGTGTGTGTTCTCCTTCCTTGTGGCAGCGATTGCTGGCTGTTCATCAAACCCAGTTCCTCTTCTTACTGGACCACATTCCCCAACCTCCTTTGCAGTTAGTTTGGTGTGGCCACATGACTGATGGTCAATGGAAGGTGAATGAAGTGATGTGGGCTCCTTCCAGGTTGGTGCCTTAAGACCATGCTGTGCCTCTTCCATGTTTTCTTTTCTGTTCCCCCACCTAGTAGGGAAAGGCAAAGCACTGACCTTGGAAGTTAGGTGATGAAGATGGAGAGTCTCTGCCAATCTGGGTCCCTATATAACGAAGGAAGGGTGACCACTGTCCTGGAACATTTCCCTGGATGCGTACATGAAAGAGAAATAAACATCTATATTTCTGAAGTCACTGAATTTTTGCTGGATCTGGTTACAGCAGCTCAGCCTTCCCTAATTCATTCCTCAATTGAATCACCATTGCCCAGATTAGCTACATCTGCTTAAGTGGTCACAACCACAGCTGGATATGAATCAGAGTGAGACCAGGTCATTCAGTAGAAGGTGGGAAGATAAAGGTAGGGCTAGGCTAAGCTTTGAGGCTGGTAATAAATAAGAATACAGGTTGAATCATGGACAAGGAAGAAGACATTCAAAAAGAATAAATGTATAGGCAGTGCTGCTGGAGACTGATGACACAGAATCTGGGGGAGTGGATCAAAATAGCACAGGGATCATTCTCATTGGATTTGGTTCTATTGCTAAGTCTGTGAGGAACACTGGGCTCTATTCTAGAAGAGTTTAGGATTTTCTTCCAATCTTACCTTAAAAACCTTTGAGAGTCTTGTTTCTGCAGGTCCTGGGTTACTTTTTCATCTGTGCCATCTCCCAGGGACACCACAGGGTGGGTTGAAGCAATGTCTTCTGAGTCCCTGCAACAACCCTCCTCAGTTTCTCCCCTGGGACCTAGGCTGGGGCTGGAGTCCCGACAGCTAGGCTTTAGGCCAGTGCCTAAATTCCATCCCTTTTGCCAAGGACATCTCAGCCAGGCTAAGTGGCAGAAGGCTGAAGAAACTCTGCTTTGGGCCTCCAAATTAGACCCTCATCCAGGAGACTGAGTGTACATGGGAAGCTTTCAGAGGCTGGTAGAGGGGTTCACTGGAGAAGTGTTTCAGGATTACAAGTGCCCAGGCAGAAGAGAAAGCAATAGAGGACAGGATGGAGCAGCTGAAATTTGTAGATTTCTGGTCCATTCATTCATTCATTGGATAAAAAATTGTAGAACACCTACTAAGTTCCAGGCATTATGCACAAGGAATTTTGGTGCTACACAAGAGTCTAAGGAAACAGTGTATCCATTTTTTGGAAAAATAAAATGGAAGCTAAGAGCATGGTATATGGTCATATTTGATCTCCCCACCACAAGGTTGAAATTGTTGAAATTTTATACAAGTGTTTGGACTGGGCCACTTTGAGCTCCTCATCTTGGACAGTCCATAGCTAGGAAGGGGATGGGAGCCACGAAGCAGCACAGGTGAAAGCCATGATCTTTGGGGAAGGGACACACTTCTAACCAGGACGTCCAAGTGCAATTATCAGCATCAGAGTCTATAATGTGGCAGCTGGTAGGACAACAGATCAGAGAGCTGAGAACTGGTCTTGAATGAAGAGTCCTGGTACTGCAGCAACTTGATCAGAAGCATGAAATCCAGACAGGCTGAAAGACAGTATCATTTCCTGACCAGGGTGGTCAGGTTTCCTCAGATCAAAGCTGGAATTCCAGTTTTAATGACAAGGCCTTGGCCCTTCAAGTCAGAAGGTAGAGATACAATGTGTCTGGTAGTTAAGGGAGATGATGGAGAGAATCCAATAAACATAACCAAGCTATCCCAAAGGGAGGTCTGACTCCATCCGTCACTGGGTCTCAAGTGGAGCCTTTCTTGCCAGAGATGCTCTCACAAGATCAAATTCTTCAGCTCTGGAATCAGCTTGTGTCAGGTTTGAACTTCATGGCCCATGCCGATCAGGTATTATGGTAAGGGCCATCTGTGAGCCCCAGTTTTGTAGGACCCAGGTCAATGGTGCTTTCTTCACTTCTAGAAAAACATGTGCTCTTGGAAAAGGTATGATCAAACTCAATCATTCTAGGGTAAGTGACTTCAATGGTTTGATGTGATTTTAGTTATAGGGACATTTGTACTTTAACCAGACATAAGAAAGTTTTAGCCCAAAGAATGAATTTCTATCCATGGAATGACAGATATGATCATACAGGTTAGAGAAGTAGTAGAAAACACAAGAACATAAGTCTAATAACTAGACTTTCCTACACTATCCCATTCTATGATATAGATATAGACAGAGGGTTTGGGAATGAGGGTTTATATGTACTGAGAAAATCAATAAAGTAGAAGCCTAGGACCAGAATCTGTTCCAGGCTTTAAGAGCAACTAGCCATAGGACATTGGTCAGTCACTTAGCCTTTGTGTGCCATACTTATTTTTGGATAAAATTAGCATAACAATAATTTCTATTCTTACACTGGAATTATGAGGATCAAAAGAAGTGATTGATGTGGGCAATTTTAACAAATACATAAAAATACAAAACATAATTTAGTACTAATGTTGCCAACACTATAGGAGTATGGATTTGTTAAGGTGATGTAGAAAGTAACATAATACCACCAATCTTTCTCAGCTTGAACCCACAAGCAGCAGAAAGTGACTTCCCACCAAGGAAAGCAAAACATAGTACACACACACAAACACACACTAACAAAAAGCATGGATGTAGGACAGGGAGCTTGCTCAGGTTAGAAAGAGAGCTGCCAGGCCAAGGTCACAGATAAAAGTTAACCCCATGGTACATGAATAAAGCAATCAGGCAGAGATTTACAGAATGTATGTTGGAGGTTTCTTTTTCCTTTGCTTTTTTTATTTTAAGGCTTCCAATAAAAACAATTGATAAAAACTCACTATTTAAGCTTCAGAAAGCAGAAGTTGAAAACCATCTATAAATATTAAGAAGTACCCTAAAACCAGTATGCTAATTTCATAGCAGACAGCCTGGTAGAGGTGTGATGAAAGCCAGGGATAGGAAGCAAAACAGTTTTTGTGGCCTAAAATAAAGAGTAATTAAGGAGGGAGGTGTCGCTTCAGTTTCCCCAGCTGACTGTCTGGGAGAAGAATGGCCACCGCTCCTTTTTACAAGGAAGACGCCCTTGGTGTGAGAGGAGCAGCCTTCACAGCCTGTGGGTGAGGCCAGGTCTGGAGCATCTACTGTCAGGACCCGGGGCACGAGGGTGGGCCCGAAAGGAGGGGGCATCGGAGCACAGGGACAACCTGGGGTGGTGGGAAGATGGTTCCCCTTCAGAGCACCCCACCTGAGGGCTGGGGTTCCAGCGACTTCCTTGGGAGGGGCTGCCCCCAACATAGTAGGGAACCTCATTCCCTAATGCTCTCCCAGGCTGATGTGGTAGCAGCCGCTTGTGCATTCCAACAGAGGAAGAGTCTCCATTCTGGAGTTAAAGAAAATATAAAGAATGTGAGGAAGACTTGCTTTCCATAGCTTGGTTGAACTCTACATGTGCTTCAAAACTTTCAAAAACAACTGGAATGCTGAAAGCTTAAGCGTAAAAACGCAGAGAGAGGTTGAGAGGGATTACTTTTGTTCCTAGGAATCTGGGTGGACAGCTTCTGTCTTTGTTTAGTCCCTGATATTTGGTGAGGGACAAGGGACCACAGAAATTGCAAGGAAAAGCTTCTAGAGAGAAATGCGTGGTGAACTGTAATATGTTTACTTATGAATTAGCCTTTAATCAACATATTTAATATTAATTAATAATTCATAAGATGCTCTTTGCATAGAAATGACATAATTATGTTTCTGATTCAACCCAAAGTGTCCACTGCAGAATGTGTAAAATGTTAATTAGTAGTGAAATGCAGTTAGAAAAAAAATTCTTTTAATTATGTAATAAGGTTTATTACAATGGGTAATCAACAAAGCTGCCAAATTTGTCCTCTGGTGGCATTTTTCTATATATAGCAAATAAACTTTTGTTTGTAGAAAATGTGTGTGGGAATAGACAGATTTTAAATTGCTTTCAAGAAGGCAAGAGCAATAAGTCCCAAGAACAGTTAGAAGTGACCTTGTAATCTTTCACTTCTGTGCAGCAATAGAGACAGCTCAGATAAAGGAAGAAAAAGTCTCAAGTATTTCAAATTCATACACAAATGCTTAAAACCTCTAATGGTTTTGAAGCCATGTGGTATATTATCTTTTGGGGACCTGAGCTGTTTCTAACAGTGGTAAGAGTTCAGGTAGCAGGAGCATTAACGGGTATTAATGCAGCACCTACTGAATGTAGAACATCAAAAACATAGAAAAGATGATTCCTGCTTTTTATTGATAACTTCAAAAATTGAGTTTTCATCCATCCCGTGTGTGGACCTCAGGGGCAAGGGCTCATGAAATATTCATGAGCAAAGATGCACCTTCAGCCATCATTCATTCATTCATCATTCATTGATTCATCATTCATTCATTCATTCATTCTTCAAAAACATATTGATTGCTTTCCATGTCCAGGCCCAGTGCCCAGAGCACGAAAATGGCGGAGGCATGGTCTCTGTCCCCAACAGACTCTTGGGAGTGGTTTGAGGTGGAGATTTTGGCTTTGAAAAACAGACCATCCTGGATTCCCATGTGTGACAACTTCTCCAAGTTTCCACGTCCTCATCTCTATGGGGATGATCCTGTGTGCTTTGTGGGGTTCTTATTTTTTTTTCCACTTTTTTTATTTTTTAAAAGATAACTTTAATTACATAAATATTATAGGGAATATATAATATATAAGGAATTCCCATATGCCCTGCTCCCCACGCCTCCCACATTTTCCCACATTAGCAACATCTTTCATCAGTGTGGTACTTTGTGGGGTTCTTTAAAAAAGTTAAATAGGGTAATAAATGTGAAGTGACAGAAGGCAGTGCTCAATGACTGTCTTCCCCTCTCCTTCCTGTCTGTTGGGGTGGTGGTCCATGGGCCTTTGCTGAATTTAATACATATTAAAATTCGGTGGACTTTAAGGATTATAAATTCTGTGGAACCTCACTCACGTTAACTAACATCTGTATTAAGTGCTATGCTAAGCACAGGGACTGTAAGGAGAATTGTCTTCACCCCTCTGCCGAGAGTGTCAAAGCAGTTCCTTCTTGCCTCTTGGGCCTGCACCCACACCAGTGGCCCATCTTACTGGTCCTCTCCTGCCTATGACTCTAGCCCTAATACATCCTGGTCTGTGATCAGTTGTCTAGCCCTGAATGCACCTCTCTGGCCACTCCTCTAACACTCATCCTCCACCCCCCAAACTCTGCTGCCCATCAGAAGCTCTGCTCAAGCCTGCTGAGGCCAGATCCAGAAACGAGCAAAGAGGCTCAGATCAGATTGTCCTGATCCTGACCAAGAGGGTAGAAATTTACTCCCCCTACCCCACCCGACATTACCATAGTTCTTTTGGTCTGGAAGCAGGAGAAGAACCCAGCTCTGCACAGCCTTGGGGCTCCAGTTAGGGGCAGGAAGCACAACCCTTTAGCCAATTCCAGATCAGCCTCTGAGGGTTTCCTACCAGCTCCTTTCCCACTGATTAAGTGCCTGGTTATCCCTGGAAGGGTCACGGAGCTTCCAAGCCCACTCCTGATGACTGCAGAGCTATAGCAACTGACGGTGTGATCAGAAGGATCTTGGTCACCTTTTTACATTCAGTGGTTTGCAGCATACCTGCCTGGCAGAGGGTGCTTAATACATGCCTAATGTACTAGTGCATGAATCTGCTATGCAGGCCACCCATTGCATACAGTCCTAGTACAAAGCTGGGAACGATCAGCACTTAATCACCGGCTTAAGCTGGCTTTCTGAGGCCTGCTCTGCAAGGAGGCTGCCAGCTCTCAGATTTCATGGCTCTAACAGGGCCTCTGATCCATCTTGAAGCATATGAGTTCATTCTGACCGAATGCCTGGATCCTGAACTGGAATGAGGCTGCCTTAGTGCACAAGTTACAGGGGGAATCAAGGATCTCTTCAGGATGAGCTTGCCCACCCTGAAACCTATGGATCCTTGGCGGAGTAAGCAACCAATGCTGCCAACATGTCCTTACCATGGGCTTCTGCTACCAGTTTTAAAAGGAGGGTCAGGACCTGTGCACAAAATCATGAGGTCAGAACCAGCCCAGGGGAAGGGCAGAAAGATTCTGAAGTGTGCCTTTAGGTCGCAGCTACTTCTCCTTCCTCTCTTCACTCAGAAATTCCTTTTAGAAAAGGATTTAATAAACAGTAAGTTAGACGAGATAATAGATAGATAGGTAGACAGCCAGCCAGATAGGTAATAGATAGAATCGAGAAGGAGATGGAGGATGAGATGGAGATGGGGATGGAGATGGAGATGGGGATGGGGATGGGGATGGGGATGGGGACAGGGATGGAGAAGGGGATGGGGAT
>PVKH010026513.1:0-13193 GCA_004027955.1 Chaetophractus vellerosus
AAATTAAAATCTTTAAATAAATAAATAAATTAATTAATTAAATAAAATATTCACAAATAAACAGAAAACAAGAGAATTCATAAAAAGAATCCAGCTTTGTAGGAAGCATTAAAGGAAGCCTTACAGCCTGAAAGAAAAAGACAAGAGAGAAAGGCTTGGAGGAGAGTGTAAAAGGGAAGACTATCAGAAAGGAGAACCAAAAGAGTAAAAAGGCAGATAAAATAGGATATGACATATTAAGGCCAAGGTATAAAATGGTGGAAGTAAATAATGCACTCACAGTAATATCATTGAAGGTGAATGGATTATCTCCCCAATCAAAAGATATAGACTGACAGAATGGATAAAGAAAACATGAACCATCCATATACTGTCTCCAAGAGACTCATCTTAGATCCAGAGATACAAATTGGCTGAAAGTGAAAGGTTGGGGAAAGATATTCCATGCAAACAGTAACCAAAAAAGAGCAAGGGTAGCTATACCAATATCAGACAAAGCAGACTTTAAATGCAAAAAGGTATAAGAGATGCAATAGGCCATTATATATTAATAAAAGGGACAATCCAACAAGAAGAAGGAAGAGTCATAAATATCTATGCACCTAACCAGGGTGCTCCAAAATACATAAGGCAAACTCTGGAAAAACTGAAGGGAGAAATAGAAGTTCTGGCTAGAGCAATCAGGCAAGATAAAGAAAAAAAAGTCTCCCAAATAAGAAAGAATTAAAACTCACTATTCACTGATGATATGATCCTATATCTAGAAAATCCTGAAAAATCCGCAACACTACTAGAACTATTAGACAAGTTCAACAAAGTGGCAGGATACGAGATTAATATACAAACATCAGTAGTTTCTATGCACTACTGATGAGCAATCTGAGGAAGAAGTCAGAAAAAAATTCCACTTATAATAGCAACTAAAAGAATCAAATATTTAGGAATAAACAACCAATGACATAAAGGACCAGTATTCAAAAAACTACAAAACATTGCTAAAAGAAAATAAAGAACACCTAAATAAATGGAAAGACATTCCATGTTCATGTATTGGAAGATTAAATATCATTAAGATGTCAATTCTACCCAAACTGATTTACTGATTCAATGAAATCCCAATAAAAATCCCAACAGCCATTTTACAAAAGTAGAAAAGCCAATTATCAAATTTATTTGGAAGGTTAAGGAAACCCAAATAGACAAAAATGTCTTTAAAAAGGAAGAGTGAAGCTGGAGGACTCTCACTTCCTGACTATAGAACATATTACTTAGCTACAGTAGTAAAAACAGCATGGTACTGCTATAAAGATAGATTGACCAATGAAACCCAATCAAGAGCTCAGAAACTACGAGATACCACTTCACACCCTATAGAATGTCTATTTTTTTAAAGATTTATTTTTATTTATTTATATATCCCCTCCCCCCTTGCTGCTTGTGCTTGCTGTGTTCATTTGCTTTTCGCGTTTTTCTGTCTGCTTGTCTCCCCCTGCTGCGGCATCCCACTGAGTCAGCTCACCACGCGGTGGCTTGCCTGCTCACGGCGGCTTGCCTGCTTGCGGCGGCTGCAAACTGACATCTGCACACAGATTTTCATAGCAGCATTATTCACAATTGCTAAAACATGGAAACAGCCCAAGTATCCACCAACTGAGGAATGGCTAAACAAAATGTGCTATGTACATAAAATGGAATACTAGTCAGCTGTAAGAAGAAATGAAATCGGGATGCATATGAAAATATGGATAGACCTTGAGGATATAATGTTGAGTGAAATAAGCCAGAAACAAAAGGACAAATATTGTATGGTCTCACTGATATGAACTAAATACAATGAGTAACCTCACAGAAGTATACTCTAGAATATAGGTTACTAGGAAAGAGAATGAAGGTTGAGAATGGAAGCTGGTGCTCAATGTATATAGAATTTTTATTTATTCCTCCCTCCCTTGCCACTTGTGCTTGCTGTCTGCTTTCTGTGTCCATTCACTGCATGTTTTCTCTGTGTCTGCTTGTTTCCCTTTGTTGCGTCATCTTGCTGTGCCAGCTCTCCACGAGCATGGGCCATCAGCTCTCTACGGGCGCAGGACAGCTTGCCCTCGCCAGGAGGCGCTGGGAATCGAACCCAGGGCTTCCCATATGGTAGACGGGAGCCCAATTGTTTGAGCCACATCCACTTCCCTCAATGTATATAGAATTTTTAATAAGGTTTATTGTAAAAGTTTGGAAATGAATATAGTTGATGGTAACATTATAATAACTAACTGCTTATTTATAAATGAGCTTGTGGCTGAAAGGAGTAGTCTGTGGAAGTAAATGTCATTTGAAAGGAAACTAGAGAATAATCTAGGGTATGTATAACTGATTTCAGTGGTGAATGAAGATTGTGATAAATAGTATAAATATAAGAATGTTCTTTTACAAAGTGTTATGAATATGATGTGTACATGGGAAAATTACAACTAATGTAACTTATGGTTGATAGTTAACAGTAATATTGTAATATTTTTGCAGCAATGGCAAAGAAGATACATCAATTCTAAGAGACTATAGAGATTATAAGGGGGTGTGGAATTTTTCCTTTTGGAGTAATGAAAATGTTCTAACATTGACTGAGAAGATGACAGCACTAATCTGTGATGAAAATGAAAACCACTGAGTGCACACTTTGAATGAATTGTATAAAACATAGGGATGTATAACAGGGAATCAAGTAGTAGAAGATGGACTGTGGTTAACAGGACAAATATGAGAACATTCCCTCATGAACTATAACAAATGTAAAATACTAACACAAGGTGTAATTGGTGGGTTGGGGGAAAATATACCAAATGTAAGATAAGGGCTAGAGTTAGTAGCAATATTTTGACGATGCTATTTCATAGTTTTGCAACAAAAGTTTCACAATTCAGGGAGTTGGTGGTGGGATGATGTATGGTAGCCCTGTATGATGTTATGCATGTTTGCTTTGTAAGTGCACAACTTTTACTATACACTTATTATTTATGTATGTTCATGTATGAATGATATACTCCAACAAAATTTTATTTAAAAAATAAAGGGTGTAGTTTAATGTTGGAAGGGTATAGCAGTTTGGTATTATTTATTAATTCCAAAAATAGCTATTGGATTGTGTTTGTAGACTGGTCTGTTCCTTTGGGCATATTAGATTGTCATAAATTCAGAGGTTTCACTTTTACTTGATTAAATTATGATTAGGGCTTTGATTCGACCACATCAGTAGGACAAAAACGACATGGCAGAGGAGAGTTTGAGTTTTGATGCTGGAGCCCCAGGAGGTAAACACAGAGAGGAAGAACACAGAGGAAGAGAGACAGCTCATTAGACTGCAGAGGCCCTGGGAAGAGAGATGAGCTTGATAGCCTATAGCTGCAGCTGAGCCAGGGCAAAACGAGCTCCAGGGAGAAATGAGCTCCAGGGAGAGAGATGAGCCCTCCAGCCTACAGCTGAGATCGGAAGAAGCTGGGACCATGGAGCCTTAGGAAGGAGAGGAAGGCTGAACACTCACAGAGACTGGCAGCCATCTTGCTCCAACATGTGGCCAATGACTTCTGGCGAGAAAGTACCTCTTATGGTGCCTTGAATTGGACTCTTTAGGATGTTGTGACTGAAAGCTTCTACCCCCAATAAATACCCTTCATAAAAGCCAACAGAGTTCTGTTACTTTGCATCAGCACCCCTTTGGCTAATACAAAGGGACATAAAGTTGAATCAGGCTGAATTTATTGACATAGGTGGAGATTGAAATCAATGTTGTAGCTGAAGGGGTTAGAAAGGGCTCTGTTCTTTGATTGGCTGAAACATGGACCAAAAGGTAGCCTACACCAAATGAAGTTGATGTGCCAGAATTGCCTTGGTATAATGTAGAAGAAGGTAGCCAAAGGTCTAGGGAGATCAGAATATTAAAGTGAATTTATCATCCAAAACCTACTCACCCACCCTTAGAGTATCCAGAGGACATACCTTTTACCACAACTATGACAAATACATTTGTGGGGGAACCCCTGAAGCTCTGTGGTCACTCTTTTCTGTGGGTCAAATATTACAGTGGAAACTGCTGCCACTGAGCTGGGGTCGTTAAATGCAATGAGAATTGTATCCCATGGTAGGAGGGGACAAGTGGTGGCACTTAGTCACTAAAGACAAGGGAGACAAGCTTACAGCCCTGGACAGCAGAATCAAAGCAGTAATCAGAATAGTCAGATTCACAGGGACCCAAGTCACAACTAGTAGATCATGGGGTACCTAGAAGAGAAAGAGATGAACAGTCTACTAAATTCTTATTGGATCTGTATAAGCAGAGTTCGAGGACAAGTGAACAAAATTCTAACTTGAATTACAAAATAGGTAGCCATGGCCCATCAAACAATTCTCAAATTTAAGACACTTTACAGTCCCAGAACCCTTTCACTAAATGGAAAGCCAGTGCCACTTGAAAAAGAACCCTGCTACACTGCCAAAAGCTTCTACTGTTCATCTTTCACCAAGCCTTTGGGACCTGTGGTCTTTTGCCAGGTTTTCGTGCAATGGGGTAAAGGAAATGATCAGGCATTTCAGGGATTAAGAAACTGGCTCTGACCTGACACTAATTCCAGGAGACCCAGAATGGATTATGGTCCAACAGCCAGAGTAGGGAGTCAGGTCAGGGGATTGATGGAATCTAGGCCTGCCTCACAGTGGGCTCAGTGGGTTGCCAAACCCATCCTGTGATTATTTCCTCAGGTCCAGGATGCATAACTGGAATCATACTCAGCAACTGGCAGAATCCCCACATTGGTTCCCTGCCTTGTGGAGTGGTTATTATGGTAGGAAAGGCCATGTGGAAACCAATAGAACTGCTCCTACCTAAGAAAATAGTAAGTCAAAAGCAATATTGGGGGACCGACTGTAGCCCACTGGATAGGGCGCCGGTTCACCACATGGGAGGCCGCAGGTTCGGTTCTCCAAAGCGGGCAGACCGCCTTGAGAAGGGCAAGCCACTGTGGGCGGGGCAGAGCCGCCATGGGCAGGGCAAAAAAAGCCACCACGGGCAGGGCAAAGCCACCATGGGCAGAGCAAGTCACCCGCGAACGGAGCAGATCTGCCCATGAAAGGAAGCGGAACCGCCCGTGACCAGAAGCAGACCTGCCCGCGAATGGAGCAGAGCCGCCTGCGCAGTGACCTGATTCGGCACGTCCCCGCAACGGGGGGAGACAGAGCAGACACAGAAGAACGCAGAGAAATGAACACAGCAAGAGCAAGCAGAAAGGGGGGATATGTAACAACAACAAAAAAAAGCAATATTGCACATAGTTTGTAAAAAATGTTTCACAATGCAAGGTGTTGGTGGTGGGGAGGTGTATGGGAAACTTGTATGATGATATGCATGTTGTTTTGTAAATTCACGTTTACTATACACTTACTGTTTTATGTATGTTCATAAACGAACAATATACGCCAATAATTTTTTTAATGCAACACTGCATTCCTGGAGGAATTATAGAGATTAGTGCTACCATTAAGGACTTGAAGGATACAGGGATGTTGCTTCCCACCACATACACATTCAACTCTGTTTGGCCTGTGCAGAAACAGGTGGATCTTGGAGCATGACCGTGGCTAATCAGGTGACTCCAAATGCAGCTACTAGATCTGGTGCCATTGTGTGAGCAAGTCAACACATTCCCTGGTACTTGACAACAAACTATTGATCTGACAAGTGCTTTTTTTACTTGAAACCTATTAGAAAAAACTACCTCAGGGATATATCAACCATCCAGCACTATGTAATAATTTAGTCCTCAAGGAACTTGATCACCTTTCTTTCCATAAAACATCACATTGGTCCATTATATTGATTTGGCTTACAAATGGTTCTGTGTAATATGCAGTCACTACCCAAAGTGGACAGCTACTGCACTACAGTCTCCTTTCTGGGACATCCATGAAGAACAGTGAAGGGAAATCCTCCCAGCAAGCATAACTTCAAGCAATACACCTGCTTGTTCATTTTGCTTGGAGGAAGAAATAGCCATACATGCAATTTTATACCAATTTATGGGTTGTGGTCAATAGTTTGGCTGGGTGGCCAGGAACTTGGAAGGAACATGATTGGGAAATTGGTGATGATGCAGTCTAGGGGACATTTATGTGGAAAGGCCTTTCTGAATGGACAAAAAATGTGAATTTACTCATGTTCTATGTGAATACTCACAAAAGGTGACCTGAACAGAAGAGAACTTTAATAAACAAGTGAATAGGATGACCAGTTCTGTGAATACCACATAGCCCCTTCCCTCCCATTTTTGTCATTGCCCTATGGGCTCATAAACAAGTAGCAATGGTGGCAGAGATGGTGGTTATGCCTGGGCTCAGCAGGATGGATTACTAATCACAAAGGCCAACAAGGCCACAACCACCACTGAGTGACTGACCAATCTGCCAGAAGCAGAGACCAGCACTAAGTCCCACCTCATTCCAAAGTAATCACCCAGTACGTGGTAGCAGGTTCATTAAATTAGACCACTTCCATCATGGAAAGGGCAGTGTTTTGCTCTTACAGGAATAGACACTCTGGATACAGATTTGCCTCCCCTGCACGCAATGCTCCTGCCAAAACCACCACCCATGGGTTTACAGAATACCTTATCCACCATCATGGTATTTTCCACAGCATTCCTTCTGATCAAGGTACTCATAGCAAATGAAGTTTAGCACTGGGCCCAAGCTCATAGAATTCATTATTCCTACCATTTTCCCCAACTTCATGAAGCAGCTGAACTGATAGTGGAACGACCTTTTGAAGGCTTTAATTACTGCACCAGGTAGGTGCCAATACCTTCCAGCCCTGGGGCAATCTTCTCCAGGAGGTTGTGTGTGTTCTAAATAAACGTCCAATATGATTGTTTCCCTCATAGCCAGGATTCATGGCATGGCTCCAAAGTGAGATCAAATTACTACTCATTACCACTAACAATCTACTAGGTTAATTTTTATTCCTGTCCCTGCAATATTATATTCTGGTTTAGAGGTCTTAGTTACAAAAGGAGAAATACTTCCACCAGGAGACAATGATTCCATTGAACCTGTTAAAATTTCTACCCTACCACTTTGGGTTCCTCATGCATCTGAATAAAGAAGCAAAGAATGAAGTTACTGGGGTGATTGATCCTAATTACTAACAGGTAAGGAAAAGTATGTCTGAAATACAGGAGATCCCTTAGGGTATCTCTTGGTATCTATTACTATGCCTTGTAATTAAAATAAATGGAAAATTATAACAATCCAATTCATGCACTAATGGCCCAGACACTTCAGGAATGAAGGTTGGGTTCTCCCCACCAGGTAAAGGACCACAAGCAGCTGAGGTGGCAAGGGAACTATGGAGTGGGTAGTGGGAGAAGATAGTTATAAACCAGCTAGTCAAATGACTAGTTGCAGAAATGAAGACTATTTTTCTTCCTTGTTATGTTTGCATAAAAATAAAGTAGATCTTTTTCTTCCCTCTTATTCCCTCATCACATATCACAAGTCGTATTAACTTGTAATATAGTATTTATGTTACAGTAGGATATCAAGAAAAGTGAATAACACTAAAGGACTGCATTCTCTTCTGGGGAAAGGGTTTGTCAGTCTGACTGCACAGAAGATACTCATATTAGGCAAAAGCATGATTTTTATTCTTTTTATTTGGAGCTTAAGTTCATTTTAAGATGTATATGGGCACCAAGTTGACAAGGGGTTAACTGGGATGGTTATCTATCAATTTGGATAGGTTATGGTGTCCTGGTCTAGTTGTTACTGTGGCAGTATTTTGTAAAAGCGTTAACACATCAGTTAACCTTAAGAGATTAACCCCCCCACACATGTGAGTGAAATTCAGATGAAAGTCTGTCTTGTCTGTGTGTTTTGTGTGTGTTTTTGTTTGTTTGTTTGTTTGTTTTTGAGGTATTGGGGCTGGGGATTGAACCCCAGACCTTGTATGTGGGAAGCAGTGCTCAACTACTGAGCTACATCAGCTCCCATGGTTGTTTTTTTTTTTTTTTTTCTTTGTTTTCCATTTGTTTGTTCTTTTAGGAGGTACTGGGGATTGAACCCAGGACCTTATGGAGCTTGAGTTTGCCTGCTTCCAGTTGTAAACCCTGACTGATACATGCTCAATTTTGGTCCTTACTGGCCATCACTTTTAAAACCCAGATTTCTGAAACTTGATCTTGGCATTGGCCTTTCCCTGTGCATGCTATGCTCATCATGGTCCTTTGCTACCTCCAGATGTCAGGGACCCATTTCTTTTCATCCTTATTCCCACAAAGCTTCTTCCTTGGCCCCAGTACTGTCATTCTACTAAAGCACATGATGGGTTTTCCTTGGGTTTCCCCAAGATATGTGGGATCCTGTGAGGTGTGCTGTCTCAGCAACTGAAGAACACCCACTATGTGGTAGATTTCTTTTTCTAACCTAACACCAAGTGCAGAAATGTTGGTATCACCTCAGCAGCTCAACAGTTAGGACTCTAGGTTGGTATTTACTGTCCTAACCCTCATTGTAGCAAGAGGGCTGCAAGGAAGTGGGTGTGGCTCAAACGACTGAGCTCTCCCCTACCACATGGGAGGCCCCAGGTTCAGTTCCCGGTGCCTCCTAAAGAGAAGACAGACACTGACAGCACACAGCAAATGGATAGAGAGCAGACCGGAAGTGCAATGGGGGGGGGGGGGAAGATAAGTGAATCTTAAAAAAAAAAAAATTGCTGCAGTAGCCCTTACCACAACCACTACCAAAGATAAGAACATTCTTACCAGGTTCTCCTCCAGGAACCTCTCCTTCCAGCTCACTGGTCAGAAGTGGTCACATGCCTACCCCTAGATCAAGAGCTAGAGCACTTTTCCAAAAATTAAGGATCCATACCTCAAGGAAATCAAGGCTCACTTGGCAGGAAGTTTCGGTACACAGGCAACTGTCCGCCACATCACCCTTCAATCCTCACTGCTATGGCACTAAGTTGTACCTGGGCTTCCCTGAAAAGCTTTATGGCCTTCCTAGGCCATGTCCTGGGAAACAAAGCAAAGCCCTTATCCCCTGGCCTTGGATTTCTCCCAAATCAGAGGTAGTTCCACTGTACCCACCCAAAGAAATTATACAGAGGACTCTTCTCCAGCTCTCAACAAAGCTTGAGTTCAGTCTCATTCCACTTAATCGTTCTCCTTGCTGACAAAACTATTTCTTCTTTAGTTTGTTGCTCATAATTCTACCTCTCTTCAGTCCTCCAGGTTCAGCTCTTGACAAGTTAACACAAAATTCAAATAATCCCTCTCTCAAGCACCTGTTTTTCATTCATTTTAAGTAATCAAGATTTGTCCCTAGGCTATTGTTGAATCCTTATGCATACTTACATTGGGCAACAATCAGCCTTTTAGCCCAGTGAGAGTGCTCCAAAGGGGAGGAGTAAATTTTGTACCAGACCTGTGCTGGAAGAAACACTTTTAGGGTCCAAGTAAAATGAGGACTTCCTCTAAACAGCTGTCACTCTACACAAGGTGCAAAACAACTCCATACAACCCTAACTTGCTGAACCTGTCAAGTACCTGTTAAGAATTTATCAAGCCTGGGGGATGGGGAGGGAAGGCCCCAAGCCCAGCTAAGACCACCCAAACATCAATGGCAAGCAAGTAACAAAGCCTCAGTCCTTTCATGCCAAGTTTTCCTAATGCCCTCTGGTGGACAGTAGGCTGAGCAACTTGCTCTGTCCCCTTAATAATATCCTTAGTCAGCTGGCAATGTGCCCTGCCAACACTACACTTTCCAACCTCACTTACAGACTAAAGTGGTCTTCTGATAGTTGCAAAAATAAAATGTAAAGGAGTCGTTGGGTGTAGTTTGTGAGAAAATTCTTTGTAGAGGTTTGACTGTTGAATGTATCCTTTTATGCCCTTCCTGTTATTTCTTTATGGCTGGAAAAGATAACGGTGGACAAGTTATAGTAGTTACTTTGCTTCCTGGACCCATGAATCCTGGCTATGAGGAAAACAATCATATTGGACACTTATTTAGAACGCATACGTCCTGAAGACTGCCCCTAACAAATATACAGGTAGCCTATTAGTATAGAAGTTTCATGACCAACATCCCAGGTTCTTTCCAGCCCATCATTCCTAGCATACGGTTTACATTCTACATTCTGTAGTTCACATGTAAACCATGTACTAGTAAAGACAGGCTAAAGAGAACCTGCGTATTTCTTTGAAATCATAATTTGTTACATTGTTTTGTCAAACTACAAATTTTTTCTGATGTTACTAGGGGCTCAATACAATTATACAACCCCACACCCTCTTTAAACTTAGGGTAAAACATCCTTTCTAAATGTCAAATTAAAATTGTAGCCCGAGTGCAGGGGCAGTGTCTGGCAAAGGAGGATGATCCATTGATGGGCCCTTGTTATTGATGACTAGCCTTATTAGTCATTGCTGCTGAAATTGAAATAGCCTAGTGTTAAGGGGTGCCTAAGAGTTGCTTCTGGAGCAACTCCTAGTTGCTCAAATGAGGCCTCTCTCTAAACCAAACTCGGCATATGAATGCATTACCTTCCTCCCAGTGTGGGACTTGACTCCCAGGGATGAGCCTCCCTGGCACCGAAGGAGTACTAACAAATGTCAGCAGGCAGAATGACTGGAAAAGGACTCCGAATAAAAGGGGGAAATGATAAAGACAAATGAGTTCATAAGGCTAAGAGACTTCAAAGTGAGTCAGGAGATCAACGCAAAGGTAACACTATGCACACCCTAGTAAGACCTCCTAGGCTTCCAATATGGATTCACCCCAGAGGGCCTCCTGAGGACTTTGGAGATATCCAGGTCCTATATCAGGGCAGGCAGCCCCCGAGTTTGGTGCCTTACCAGTGGGCCCTAATTTGGAACCCTTGCTCCTGAGTGACAGAGACTGACCGAAATATGTCTTCACTGCTCATGGTCCATCGGTCTCTTCTATTCAAACCTATATTTGATGCCAGAGTTTTAGGTGTACTTCCAGAGACCAGAGTCTATGTGCTGTCCATGTGCCAACTGGGTCCAGAGGCTCTGCAGACCTGCAACTCCTACTCTACAGCTCAATGGACTCACCCAGAACACCTAGTGGGGAGATGATGATGGAGTACAGCTATCCTAGGGAATGGAGAGAGCCTGCAGCTGCAAGCAGGTCAACTCTTCCATTGTATCCATGGGATATAAGCCCCCCCTCACTTGGTGGTGGAGGGGACATCACCATCCCAGACTCCTTGGGATTGGGGAAGAACTATGGACTAGAATGGACTTGTTGGTGTCCTGTTATAGACTTCATGCAATGGAAGAAATTACAAAATTATGTGGAGCCAGGGGCCACTGGATGCTTTAGGGGCAGGGAGAGGGAAGGGCAATTGTAATACCCAGGTTATTTTTGGGACTTGGGAATTGTCATGGGTGATGTTGCAATGGAGGATATAGGTCATTTTATATCATCATGTATCATACAGAACTGTATGGGAGAGAGGGTGGTCTACAGTCTGAACCGTGGTCCATGCTTGATGGCAAAGCCCCAAAATGTGTATATCACAGACATTGTGCCACACTGATGAAGGATATATATGTGGGAGGTTGTGGGAGGTATGGAAGGGTGGAATATGGATACTCCTAAAACTTCTGTGTAACATTTATATAATTAATGTATCCTAATATATATATATATAAAATAAATTTTTAAAAAACAATAATAAAATTGTAGGCAATGGGTTTCAAGCAAGTAGGATTTCAGATTCCTAAATCAGAATAAAACATATCTTTCCTTCAGGTCAGCCATTCAACAACCATCAAGCAATGCAGAAGGCACTGAGGCCCACTTCCTAAAATGTCCTTCAGCTCCCCTTTCCCTAGCTCCAAAATGCCAGAAAATCCTGATTACCTGTAATACAAATTAAAGAACAGAAAATAGGGAAAGTGAGCTTTGTTCCCTGGAAAATTAGTTCAATATAGTAGGAAAAAATGAGGGCTGGCTGGTAAGCCCTAACATTTTAATCAGAAAAAAGGCTTAGAAATACCAATTGTTTGGAATACTTTTATAAGAAAAACTACAGAGACTATTGATTTAAAACATCCCCAATCCCATAACTGTAGGCAGTACAACTTTTATTTCCTTCATCTTTCCCGGTACACTTTCTCATTTAGTGAACAGTAAATTGATTGCTTTTGAATTTAACTGAAAATTCAACTGAACTTAACTGGTTTTGCACTGAAATCTTTAGCAAACTACTGCAAAATGGAAGGTGCCGTAGAAACCATATCCAAAGATCTCAATTTATAAAGGAAACTAAAGCCCCAAGTGGCTACATAAGTAGAACGTCTGAAATTCCTTCCACTGAAACATTGTAATAAGGAGAGGTTAGGCAGCAGAGGAGCAGATTGGTAACTTTAAAATTTTTTGAACTTTTTCATTTTGGAGCCATATAAATACATTACTATTCAAAATAATTTGGGGGAAAAAAATTAAAGCTACCCCAGGATGCCAACACACACATCCCCCCCACAGTACCCTTCCTTGTATGGTAAATGTTTGAACCAGACTGGAGAACTGATGAAGGATAATTAGAAAAGTTTTTGCAAGGTAATGTCTGTCAGAAAACAACAAGAATTAAGAAAGTAGCATGAGCTGAGGAGATAGAACAGTGTGTAAAAACACACAAAAGTTTTAAAAACTCAAGAGCTGGATATGGCTTGAGTTACTTTTGTCAATATACTTCAATGAATAACACTAATATAATCACAAATTATTGCTAATGAAAAAATTAAAATACTTCAGCAAGTCTTAAAACATGTTGAAATACAAATGAAAAATATAATTCTGCAAGGATGGAGGTAAGATATAGAAATGAAAAACACTAGTAAATGTCAACTTTATTGAAAAGATGCATACACTTAAATTATATTAACTCCACTATCCTGACAACCATTTTCATCGTTGCTGAGCTACCAATTCTTCTACTTATTCAATTGACACAATCATAGGATTACATACCATGATCCACAGCTCAATGCAATTACAATTCCCACACCCTCCAATTCCACCCTAATAACTCCTCCAAACTTGAGGACAGAAGACAAAGAAGTTCCAAAATTAACCATTCACAGAGAAAGTCTGAGCAAAAAAAAATTCCGTTCTTCCCAGAGACA
>PVKH010026514.1:0-13195 GCA_004027955.1 Chaetophractus vellerosus
CCCAAGGTGCAGCGTGGAATGTATACGTTATAAGCCACGATTCCAGTTCACAAAATTTGCGCTGTAGGGCTGTGTGTGTAAAACTGTTTCTAAATGGATCTGCTCTGTGTTGTCAGACGCTTGAGATCACTTGCAAGAAACCAGCAACAGAGAAGCTTACAAATGGCAACTCAAAGGGAAATCCCGATATTATGACAAATAGAAGCCGGCCTTTATCACTCCATGTCTTAAGCTCCCTTCCATCACCTGCTATGTGTCAGGGGCTGCCCAAGCTATGACAAGATACCTGCCCTAAATTCTAATTCAAGCCCCGGTAGTGGGTTGAATTCACCACCTCGTAGGTCCTTCCCCCGTGGAGGAGTCTCTTTTAAGGCCGGTACAACTCTTAAGCTTGCCGTCCAGAGCCTCTCTAAGCTCTGGCCCCATCAGAGACCTGACGCTAGGAGTTCGTGCCTGGGTGAGGCCAAGCTGGGACATTAAATCGAGACACCGGCGAAAGTTCACACATATTCAGTCCCCTTAAATGTATTTCTCCATCTTGAATTCAAGGGCTTGGGAACAAGCACCATACAGGAATGTGTTTTCACTCTCAACTGCCTCCAGTCTCATGTCCTTTAGGAACCCAGCTGTCCCCACAGATTGACAAGAAGAACCTCCACGCATTTCCTTGCAAACCCCCACCTCCGGGGATAAGGTCTTTTCCCCCAATAAGACAGCACTGCAAGAATACAAGATAAACCCACAACAGCAAACCCAAGGTCCACATAAAGAGATTTATGTTCACAGGGGAGCAGGTCATTTCTTTGACTCTAAATTATAGGAAAAGGCACAAAATCTCTGAACTCAGACCAAGGTACCCCATTTTATACACTACGGAAGGACCCTCCAGGTAAAACTAACCTAGGCAAATTTCACTGATTTACTACATTTTAAGTAATAGCATTCCTCCTTACTTTACATTGTTATCTATATTGAAGTGTGACAAACCACCCCCAAAATCTATTGACTTTTAAAAACAGTATTTTATTTTTCTAACAGATCTGCAACTTGGGCAGGGTTCAGCTTAACCTGGAGCTGGAGGATGCGCTTTTATGATGACTTACTCACACAATGGCAGTTTGGTCCTTGCAGTCAGCTGAGAGCTCTGCCAGTGTTGGTTCCGTGGGAATTCAGCTCTTCTCCCTGCCGCTCTTTCCATGAGCTACTCGGTGGCTGCTTTTCAAGGCAGGAAGTGGAGCTGCCAGTTTCTCAGGGCCCAGAAAGGGCCGGAGCAAGAGCAGGCCCACGGCCCAGACTCAAGGAGAAGGAACATCAGTTCACTCTCTTGCTGGAAGAAGTGTCAGTATTAAAATCTCCACATCAATTTAATAGTGTTTCATGTTGATAATAGTTTTCTGAAATTTGGCTTAAAGGACCTATTTTCTCCTACTCTGTGTATTTCTGTAAGAATTTGGGATTTATGGACACAAGATCTGAGCTCAAGGTGATCATTCTTTAGGGAAAATGTAAGACACAGGTGGTAAAATATATATCAAAATTATTTGAGAACTATAAGCCACATATGAATGATAATTGTTATTCTTATCACTGTTTTCTTTAATTCTGATTCTCTGCCCAGCACTTTTAGGCTGTATTTTTGGTCTGGATGGGACTAAAAAGAGGGTGCAGAAACCTACACATCTGCTCAACAGTTTTAGGTTTTCTTCATGCCCATTTTCTAATTTTAGCATTCATCCAATACTATGGCATAAGCGTGCTACAAATACCTCATTGTATTTGACTGTGGGCTTTGAAAATATTTCTAAAATTTCTTCTGCTACCAAGTTTTAACCCCTAAAGAGAAGGAACTCCTTAATTTATAGGCTAGTGTAAAAGAGCATCTGCTCAGAAGTGTTCGCTTCTGGTTTTGTCTCTAACCTAAATCCCCTTTGTGACCTGATGTGTCCCTGGGCATGTCATTTTATCTTTGTGGGTTTCCATTTCCTTGCTTGTAAAACCAGGAAAATATTTGCCCTTCCTGCTCCACTTATGAGAAGATGTTCTTTGTGAAAAAAGCATTGAAACCTGGAATGTGCTTATGATATAAAGGATTATTTTAATCTTCTTTCTTTTTCGTGTGTTCTAACATACCTAATACAAAACTGCTTGTGTACAATAAATATTGTTGACGGACTTAAAATGTGTGGTCTTATTAAATCAGAACACATTTATGTGTAAGTAACCTGTCACAATCTACGGCTCGTGTGTGCTTTCCCTTCTAAATATAAACAGCTCTAGAGGCTCAGAAGGAAAATAAAGCTCATTCAATTATTTTACTAATGCTTTTTAATTGACCTGCTTGATATCCCACTTAAATGGATTCTGATGGTATGGTCATTGTCTTGTTCCAAAATACTCTCATTGCATGTAGAAATGGAAATACTCTGGTAAAACCTCCAAAGCTGTGGTCTCAGGCAGAATAATCTAGGTTATGCTGCAATAAAAATGCAAAATCTGTTCTTTTTTCATTTTCACAACAATGCTTTATTCCTTGCTCACTCTACATGTCTGATGCAAACTGGCAATGATCTCTGCTTATTATAGGGACCCAGACTGATGGAATCTCCTGCTCAAAATGTGTTTTCTTTGATGGGAAAAAAGAGAATCGACAAAGCATTCACTGAGTATCAAAATACATGTGACACTCATTACGTGTCAAAATAAGCCTCACGACCATGCCGAATTTTAAAGAAGTAGTAAAATGCAATCCATCCATTGGCCTGGAAGAAAAAGAGCTCTGGAATATTAGGGAACGAGCAGGTGATTGCCTTGGAGGGGTGCTGCTCAGGTCTCTGTTAGAGAGAACCTGCTCGGGGGAGATTTGCTGGTGGGCAACCTCCAGCACCCACACCTGCCAATCTGGGGCATATTCATGCTGAACCGGGCTCTCCCAGGGCTTCTCCGTGCCAGCGAATAAACATCACTGACGTTAGAACTGGGCCATTGCTGCCCCATGCGGGACTCCTCTAACAGGCCATCTTTGCTCAGGGTTCCCAACCAGCTTTGCAGAGACTGTCTCAATACTGTAGCTCTCTGCTTACCTGATTCCCCTCCCTTCCCACTCCTTTAACGGGGGCCAGACCTACCTCACAGCTCTCTCCCCTTTTCCCTATTCCAAGCCCCTTTATTCTTCACAGGCACCTTCCTCCATAAATCTCTTGCATTTTTAACCCCATCTTTGGGTCCACTTCTCAGAAGGCCTGAATTGACACAAGCAAAAATGACCATCATAAATATTCTTTTTTTCACCACGCAGATATCAGGTGGCTTATCACCAGCACTCTTTCAGTGCCAAAAAACCAAGTTGGATGAAGAGGCAAACGATCCCAGAAGACACAGGGTATCTCATTTAATCAAAGGAAATGTTGAATGACCAAATTACGGGGAAGGCAAAAGTGCACCTTTGCCGCAGAACAACCAGGGCCAAGTGGTAAATACAACCCCGAGTCTATCTTTCTGTCTCTTGTCTTTGAGTCTCACTAGGCCAATTCCATTCTTGCCACTCTAGGCCAGCTTCCTTCACAAGATGGAGAGCTTGATCCCCAAAACCCACAGATTCTTTCCCAGAGAAGTTTTACAATAGCCCAGGCCCAGGAAAATTTCTGATTGCTTCTGCTTAGGTCAAATGAAAACCCTTAAAACCATCTCTAGTGGCCAAGGGACATATTTATTTAGCTCGAGTATGGTCGCTTAGGGCCCAGCCTTGTATATCAGGGCAGTTACCTGAGAAGAGAGAACCATGGGTCCATTTGCTAGATTCCACAGCTGACAATTCTTGAAGAGAAAAAGGCTTCACCTCTCTTTGTTGCCTTATGTTGGCGATCAAGTAATTTTCAGTTTTGTATCCATCTTAGAACCACACACCACTCCCTGTCCCAGAAAACATAGCACATGCTTATTAAGTAAAAGGGTAAAGCAGTCCAGCACACAAAGAGTCAGAGGGCATCACCGTATCTTCAACAAACTAGTCCTCACATCTTGCTTGAACTTGGGCTCTACACTTCCAACTGCTGCTTGGATATCTCCACCTAGATGGCTCAAGGTCCCTTAACAAGTACAGAACAAAACCCATAAACTTCACTCCTTCACTACAATCTTCCTTTCCCCATTTTCCATCCACAATTCACCACTAGCTTGAAGAGTAATCTGGGAGCCAATCTAGGTTTTATTCTCCCTCCAGTGAAATGAATACTCAATTACCAATTTCTGTCATCTCAAGCTCCTTAATATATATGAAGACTGTATTTTCTCCATTCTTGTCACCCCCTTTGTTGCGATACTCATCCTTTCTCACTTGAACAATTGTCTCCTAGTTGGTCTCCCTGTCACAAAATTGCTCTTCAGTTCTTCCTTCACACCGCAGCTTTTCTATGATGTAAGTTCCCTCCCTCCTTAAACCCCTATATCCTAGAGGAGAAACAAAATCACATCACCTATTCTTTAAAGCCATTCAAGAGATGGCTTCTAGATAGCTCTCCAGCCTCATCTACAGCTAACTCTCCAGCCTCATCTACAGCTAACTCCTGTACTTCCTTGCACTTGATGCACGCTGAATTACTTACAGTTCCCAGAGGATAGCGACCTCTTTCAGATAGCCACCCCTTTTAGTATGCTGTCACCTCTATCTCAGATGACTTTCTCATATGCTAACTTTCCTCACCTATTGAAATCATGACCCAAGGTTCGCCTTCAATGTCATTTCCATTAAACCTTCCTTTGAATTCCCTCGTCCAAGTTAAGTACTCCTTCCTTTGTGTACCTACAGTAACTCACACATGCCTCTGCTGTAACCCTAGTCCTATGAGAGTTACTGCTGTTTCCCTTACCAGATTGGGATACACTGAAGGACAGGTGCTGTGTCTTACTCATTGAAATCCTCAAGGACTAATTTAGAGTTAGGCACAAAGTCGATATTTGTTTTCGGATAGTGAGGGACTAAGTTTTCAATATACAAAACTGAATCAAACTGCAACAAAGTTAAAGGGGATGTAAATGTGAATTATCAGTTAATAATAAGTTATATAATCATCCTACATATAAGCATTTGTTTGAATACCTACAATACAGTATAAGAAAAATGCCCTATATTTATTAGGACTTCACTTGACTGCCAGTAACAGAACACTCAACTTAGAGTGACCAAGAGTCTCTTAAACAGTTAATTTTCTCCAAAATAACTGGTCCTGGGATAGATAATTGCAGATATAAGTTCAGAAACTCAATAATACCAGCCGTTATCTCTGATTATCTTGACATTTTCCTCACGGTCGCAAGATGGCTGCTGAAATCCCACCCTCTATTTCTGTGTTTACTATCAGAAGTGGTAAGTGCATTGCTTGCCAAACCTGGCTCTTTTCAAAGCTTTCTCACGAAACATTCTCTCCTTCCCCTCAGAAGACCTCCACTATGTCCCATTTGCTAACATTGTATCTCAGCTATATTTCAGCTATAGCTGAAAAAAAGTCTTGGAAGTGATTCATTAAATTAGCTACCCAGGCTGAATTTAAGACAATGAACCTACAGTTCCTGCTACATACTTCAAAAGGAATTATATAAAAAGGCCCATGGTCTGGATCACAAACAGGTTTCATATCACAAGCTAACTCTACAAAAGTGATAGTAGCCCCTTGGATTCCTATATTGAAAATAATTTTTAGGCCACTCGTAGGTTCAGTGAGAAATAGTTCAAGATTAGAGGTGACTGCCACGAGTGTGGAAAAGGGCAGTGACCATGTAACTGCCCCCAAACCTGAGGAATTTGGGTCATTGCAATGGTCCTTGAGCGTTAGTTGGGTAGAGAATCCTAGAGCCACATTTCTCGCCATCTCACTATCATAGAAGACTAGGCAACCAACTATTTACTAGCAGATTCATGCCCTCCTCAAATTTCAGTAACTTAACCAGTAAAATTTTGTTACTGCTTATAGAGCAAGTTAAGAGGAGGCTCTTCGCTTTGTAGTTATTCAGGTACCCAGGCGGATGAATGTTCAGCCCTCTTTTAGTTGTAGACCCAAAAACTGAGGCACCCATCATTGCCATCAAATTGAAGAGTTATCTGGAAAGTCATACAGCTGATAGCCTGTATCTCAAAGCCCATTGGCCAGATGCTCTTACCCACCTGTAAGAAGGTTGGGAAATGTGCTCTGTTAACCCTCATCGTTAAGAACAAAATATAATAACCACCTTAAAGGATTTGTTGTGATATAGGAATTTGTTAGTATGTGTAAAGCACATAGAACAGTGTCTGAGTTACAGTAGGGGCTTGTGTTAGTCAGCCAAAGGGTGTTGATGCAAAATACCAGAAATCGGTTGGTCTTTATAAAGGGTATGTATTTGGGATAGAAGCTTACAGTAACTGGGCCATAAAGCATAAGTTTCTTCCCTCACCAAAGTCCATCACTACGTGTTGGAGCAAGATGGCTGCCGACATTTGCCAGGGTTCAGGCTTCCTGGGTTCCTCTTCCTGGGGCTCCGTTTCTCGCCGGGCTCAACTCCTCTGTTTCCTCCACAAGGTCAGCTGTAGACCATGAGGCTCCCCAGGCTTTACCTCTCTCCACAAGGCCAGCTGTGAACTCTCAGGCGAACGGCTCATGTCTTTTCCCGGGACCTTCTCTTCTTCCTCACGACCAAGCTCTCTTACTTCCCGGGGCTCCAGCTCAAGACTCCAACATCAGAACTGCTGCAACTCTGTCCTTTGCCTTGTTTTTTATATTTGATTCCCCACCCACCAAGGGGTGGGGCTCAACGCCCTACTGACATTGCCCAGTCAATGCCCTAACCATAACTTACTCATGCCCAGATGAACAGACCAGTTTACAAGCATAATCTGATATTTATTTTTGGAGTTCATAACTATATCAAACTGACAAACTGCTACAGGGCTCAATAAATAAATGTAATGAATAAATTCAATAGGATATTACATTGTTTGGGTTACTCTCCCTTTAGGGAGTTAGGTTATTTCGATGGACCTGGGGCTATAGTTGGGTAGTAGAATCCTAGAGGCTCTGTGGATCCACTTAATAACATCCTGAATTTTTGGTAAATTTCCATGCCAGTTGAGTCACACAGCCGTGCATATATTCCAAATCTTATTGCCATTAAGTGAACATGAGCCCTTTTGGGAGAATAGAAGTTGAAAAGTGGAGATAATATTGCCTTTATTTGTTTATCTGATTTCACCTTGAAAATATTCTGTCACAGGCAACTTACCGTTATGTCCCACAATGCCTTTTTCAATTTTTCAACACTGCTCAGGCTTCTCACGCAAACGCTGTCACCCCAATCTCATCAGAACTTAGTGCTGAACGCTCTCAGTTGCCTGGTCTCTCATCTACCAGTGGAATTGAAACTACATCCATCCTTGCCTCCTTTACTTCTCTCCCAGAAAAAAGTGTTCTGTTCAAAAGTATCACATCACCACCTGTACTTTTTCAGAGTCTATTTCTATCTTCCAGAACCTTGTTTCGCTCGTCAAATACTTCTCTCCTATATTTCTACTGGTTCCTCCTTCGACCTATAAATATCCTGGACTCTCTAATCCTAAACAATATCCTTCTTGTTTATCTAGTTTTTCACATTTCCTTCACATATAAATTTCCTGAAAATTAGCCTTTATTCACCATTATCACTTTTTTACCTCCCATTCCCTCATGAACCCTCTATAATATGGATTCTTCTTCAACCATTTGACCAAGACATCTGTTAATGAAATTATTATTGCCCTAATTGTCTAAACCAATGGGCATTTTAAATTCATATATTCTTCCAATTTTTTTGCTGCATTTGACTCTGGCAATTAATTCCTTCTTAAAACTCTCTAGTCCATAGTGTTCTAAGAATAGCAAACTTTCCTGTCTTGGACAAAAGGATACACAGTTGTTGAATGTTCAGTTTTCTTCAAAAGTTTCTCTTCATTCACCCACTCTTTAAATTCTGGTGTTCCTAAAATTTCCATAACCTGTACCACTAAACTTCTCAATCTCAATTACTGTTATATTTTAACTATATCCTCTATGAGATTATATTCCAAATCTATCTGAGGACCAAGTGTCTCTCCTAAGCTTAAGACAGACAATATGTAACTATGGACTTTATAGTTGTACTTCATTATTTCTCCCACCATAATCTCCTATATTTCCCAACAGATAATCTATGTGAGACACCAGGAAATCATCTTTTTTATACCTTATTTACAATATCCATTGAACCTTCAAATCCTTATTTTATATCTAAAAATGCCTTAGTCTTTAATTTCTCCATCATTTAGGCTTACATTTTATCTTTTCTCAATCCCTGTAATGTCTCTGTCATACTTTGCCAGAACTGCTATGACAAATACCACCAGATGGGTTGGCTTAAACAATGTGAATTTATTGTCTCATGGTTTGGGAGGCTAGAAGTCCACCATCATGGTTTGGGCAGGGCTTGCTTTCTCCTGGAGTTTGTAGCTTTCCAGCAATCCTCCATCACATGGCCAACTCTCTCATTGTGTCTGCTTCTCTGATTTCCAGTGATTTCTGACTTCTCCTGACTTCTGGCTTCTACTTTTGTGCCCAGTTTCCTTGCTTATAAGAACTTCAGTGATATGGATTTAGACCCACCCTGATTCAATTTGGCCTCATCTAAATAGGATCAGTGAAGATCATATTCATAAATTTATCTACACTTAATAATAACTAATAATAATAGGTTCAAAAGTCCTATTTACAAATGGATTCACATCCACAGGAATGTGGATTAAGTTTTTTTGTGGGGCACATGATTCAGTCCCCAACGATCCATCCTCTGGACCCCAAAAAGACATGTTTGTCCTATATGCAAAATACATTCACCTTATCCCAATACCACAAAAGCCATAAGCCATTCAATAACAACTCTCAAGTTCAAAGTCTCATCAAAATCAGCTATGGATGTGGTCCATCCTGGGGCAAAAATTCTCTCCATCTGTAGACCTGTGAAATATAGAAAATATAGAAATATAGAAAACAAAATATGTGCTTCCAAAGTACAATGGTAGAAGAGACATATTCTCATATTCTCAGTGGTAGAAGAGACAAGGCAGAGGATAGATATTCTCATTCCAGGTGGGATAAATTGGATCACAGGTCCCAACCAACTTCCAAACATGGCAGGGCAAACTCCCTTAGGTCCCAAGGTTTGAGAGCAAACTGCAGCTTCAGGCTTCTGCCTTCCAGGCCTGACAGCAACAGCCCCACCCATTCAAGGTTCTGGGGCAGTGGCCACTCTCTCTCCAAATGCTGGAGCAGAAGCCCCACCCTCTCTTTGGAGATCCTACTCACAAATGAGTCCACACCTTCTCTTCAAAGGTCCTCTTCACAAATAGTTCCACACCCACAGAACCATGGATTAAGACTTGCACATATCTTTTGTAGGGGACACTTTATTCAATCCCTAACAGTCTCCTAAGTGGTTTATTGGCCCGAAGTTCTGCTATCTCAAATTCGTTCTCCACACTGGAGCAAGCATAATCTTATTAAAAGCCAAATCTGATCGTGTCACCCCCCATTTTGCCTGTTGGATAAAGTTAAAGGTCTACTTTCTGAGCTCAGCTTATGTCCTAGGACTCGCTTCTTACTACTCTCACATTTTCTGGGGAAGAAAGATGGGAAATACCTTGAAGTTCACAAAAGATGCAATGCTCTTCCAGATACTACGACTTTGATCATGCCATCACCACATCCTGGAAAATATTTCCCAAGCCTCTTTAGAATGATTAACTCACACATTCCCACTCTGCTCTCCAGCTTAATTTGGATACCCTCCAACATGGAGGCATATTGCTTTCTTCACAGTTGTTGTGTATCATTTGTTGCACACTATCTAACCTAGTTTTATTTGTGTGGTTTTAGGCAATTTATTTATCTTTTCTGAGACTTAAGGGGATTTCAGTAACACACGGTTCACAGGGAGGTTGTGAAGGATAAATGAGATAAGACGAAGGAAGTGATTAGGATTGTGTTTACTTTTTGTTCACTCTTATATTCCCAGTGGCTAACATGGCTCCTGGCACATTGTATGCAGTTACATATTTGTTCAAAGAATGAATGTTAGTTTTCATAATTACCATCTCAACCATGTAACCAACACATTGCTGTATATTTATCAGTCTATCATTTTGTCTCTCTACCACACATTGAGCTTCTTAAAGTTTTTAGCTTATCCAACCTTTTATTTAAGGTTATCTGGCACAGGTGTCTTCGAAAAGTGTTTGATGAATGAGGAATGAAGTAGTGGACAAATGAAATTAGTCTATAGTTGTTTGTCCTTTGCAGCAAAGGTCAACATTAATGCCACAGTTTTTGTTTGTTTGTTTGTTTGATTGCTTTTGTTTTTTGTCATGATACCTTTGCTAGCTAGCCAATTTCCTTTCCTTATCCCAGTGTATAAATATCCAAATGTGTGTGGGAAGGTGTTGTGTGTATGCTCATTTTGTATTTATTGATTTATAAACCCCCTCCCCCCCAATTTGAACTTAAAACAATATTCTGAGCCCTTCCTTCACATAGCAACTAATTGAGGGGAGGGATTGGTATGTGATCCAAATTACCCTATCCAAGTGATTGAACACACAGGTACTTTAAATCATCCTTTCAATCACAAAATTTGCCCCCTACAGAGTCTTTCTTAAGTCTACAACTATTCACTATGACTCCAAGGCAACTTCCCATGCCCCTGTCCTGCACTGGGGATTTCATTGCCCCATGATGCTCTTATTTAAAAAACACAACAACAAAAAACTGGGCCCCCATTTGTTGGATGCTGTTAAGCTGAATGAACTACACATATTATCAGATGGGCGGATATTTTTGAAAACTGAGCCAATGCAAGTTCTGCTTTTTAAAACGATTTTATTCATAATGCAGTCTCTTCCTGCTTTTTGAACTATTTCAAGATAGCTTACAATTAAAACTTATACATGAAATTGTAGTTCAAATAAAGTAATATGCGTGGCAGGATTATAACTTCTTTGGGTCTTTATAGCCTGACAGGTTTTCCAAATTTTCTATGATGAGTATTTATTACTTTTATAGTAAAAACCAAAATACACTAAAAAAATGAGGGGGGACTAGACTCTATGTAAAGGAAGGGGCAATTTATTGTGCAAGGAATGTGGTTAACACACTTAAGCATCAAATTAAACCCATGGCTAGGTGAAAGTAACCATCTGTCATTTGGGTGAGGCCAAAATCTTTCCCAGTACTAAATTCTTAAAGGAAATTGTTGCTTTGTTTCAAGTTCCACTCCAAGCTCAGTCTCACCTAATTCTGCAACCTTGAACAAATCACTTAATGTCTCTGGAGACGTAATACGATTCATATTCAGATAGAAAATTTCAAAATAATATTGGGACCCATTTCTTCACATTTGCACATCGAATTCCTGCAACAATCCATGTTGCCCCTTGAAAGCTTGAGAGAAAAACTGTTTCCCTTTGCTCACATACAGAGAAAGACAATTCAGAGTCTGGCCTGGCGCATTGAGGTTGAAAAGAGTAACTCTTCCACCCCCCTTCTCCTCCCTAGATTCTACCCGGGTTTCTGTTTTTAGACTTTCACACAAGAAAAAAAATACATAAAGTCAGTCTTTTCCAAGGCTCCTGCTGCTCCTTTGTATGTATTTAAACCCAATGTTTTAGCAGAAGATGAGACTAGATGCTCGGTGCTGATGTAAATGGCAATGCCGTCATCACCCAGCTAACGGAGAACAGAAACAAAAGGGTAGGCAATTCTAGGTGTCCGTGAAATAGATGTTTAAAAATATGCTACATGCCTGGTGGTCAGAAGTCGTGCTATTTATTTATGTTTTTATCTCATGGGGCTAGCTCACTGAGCTCTTTCTTTTCTTAACTGCAGTAGCACTATGATAAATCCTTATTTTGTTGTGTCTTGTGCAATGTCAAAACATGTCTCCTATTGATATCTTGACCTGTTTCTATAAAATTCAGTTTTGTTATCTTTCAATGGGTGTAGGCAGTCGGTCCCTTACTGCAGTAGAGCTGTCTTAGGGGCAGGGGCTGTATTTTAGATGCTTTTTATCTTTTATGGCACCTGGCCTGAACTTGAGTTCTTTCATAATAGATTTATCTTCTGTACACAGTGGATGATTTAGACAATGCGGTTTGAGGTGAATCAACTAGGGCCTCCGTGCTGCCCACTCCTTCACCTCAGTACTTCATTCGAGATCCCTGAAGGACAGGGTCAGCTAAACGGCATTTCTCTTAGGTCCTCAGCTCCACACCTCTCTTTCCCCCTGCCTTTCACTATCACTTTTCTCTATTTCCCTCCACTCTGTCAGTTAGCCAGCATCTTCTCTCAGACTCAGCTCAAAACTCACCTCCTCCGAAGGATTTCCGATATTGATTTTTCTCACTTTGAAATTGCTTTAATTCTTCTCGTTTTAATTAGCACCCACTTCAATCATCACTTTAATTTTCAGGATTCTCCTTGTGCTGTTTCCCTTTGCCGCTGCTGAGTTGGGGAAAGCGTCTTCTGTAATTCCGCTCACTGGTGATGCTCCCAGCCAGACTGTAAAGAGAAGTTCGGGGTCGTTTCTTTCTTATTGCCGAATATGCATTGCCGGGCACATTAAAGTAGCTCAACACGTGCTAGTGTCTTCCCTTTTCCGCTGCCTCCAAATAACAGGCAGTCAAGACAGGTTTTTGAAGTACGCTGCTGAAGCCCTTCCTGGAGTTAACCTTGGCACTTAGGGACCATAACACTATTCTGGGTTCATTAATTCAAAGTGGAGTGGAGTGAAAAAATTTGATACCTTTTGGAATCATAGGATGGCAAAACTAGGAATAAACTATAGAGACCATATAATCACTTCAGCAGATGGGGCAGCCATTCCCTAAAAAGGACTATGATTTTTCCAAGGTCAAACAGCCAATTCAAGACAAGGCACTTAAACCTAGATTCTCTTAGCAGAGCTCCCTTTGGACTTTGCTTTGGAACCTCTGCCCTTTCTTGTATCAAAGTTTTTCAAAATGTTGAGGTGTTGTACTGTTTGATGCTCACTTCTTAACACGGCCGTCAAGGATTAGAATCGTCCTTTTTATGAGTTATAACTCTTCTCATAAAATGTTCCTGGAGGTTCATCTTTTACTCAGAGCTCCTCCAACTTGGGTGCGTAT
>PVKH010026515.1:0-13196 GCA_004027955.1 Chaetophractus vellerosus
ACACAGCCAATAAGTGGTGAAGCTGGGATTCCAACGCATCTTAACCACCAAATTTACTGTCTTCCATACACCCTTAAGCTTTCTGAAGGTCTTCAGCATGATAGACCACACAAACTTTTCTCTCCCACCCTACCCAGTCCCCCTGCCTAAAGAGCATTTTGTTCAAAATGACTAAATTCATCTAGATAATAAAAACTATGTATGTATATATAAGTATGTGTGAGCTTGAGTAAATTTACTTTAAGATAAAGAAGAGTTACAATTCTCTCCTAGCTGTATACTCCACAGTACATGAATTCTTGTGCACTGTGCATGCACATACACACACAAATCAAGATGTAATCCTCCCAGACAGATTTGCCTTTTGAATTGGAGATTTTGCTAATTTGACTTATTCCTGAGCAAACCATAAAGAATTATTCCTGATCAAAACATGAGAAGCCCTCATCTCATTTCTGCAATCTTATCTCCACTATCTTCAGACAACTAATGCTCTTAAAATGGGGACTCGCCACTATCAAATATACTGTCAAATAGTCACACTTCATGTGAAATGAAGATCACGTGTTACTTCACCTGGGGGTTGCTTTCGAAGCCTCAACTTTATCACAAAATATAAATTCCACTCCCACCCCCTTTAAAAGAATCCCAGATATCTCTTAACCATGTGCACTTGTTTTTCCCATAAGGGAAAAAGAAACCAGACTTAAGTGAGAGTAAGGATTCAGATTTTGCAAGAAAGAGAATGAGAAAAAGTTGAAATTCAAGAGAATGGTAATTTTTACACTGCATTTGACCCTAAGAATCTCTGTATATTACTTTTTACACTAATACACATCTGTTACAGTTTGATGTAATTATGAATTCCAAAAATCCTTATTGAATCATGCTTGTAAACTGATCTCTTCATCTGGGCATAATTAGGTTATGATTAGGGCGTTGACTGGGCCACGTCAGTAGGGTGTTGAGCCCCACCCCTCGGTGGGTGTAGTCTCAAGTATAAAGGGCAAGGCCAAAGACAGAGGGAGAAGATTTGAGAAGCAGTTTTGATGCTGGAAAGGACACCCCAGGAGATGAGAAATGAACCATTCGCCTGATAGTCTACAGCTGACCTTGTGGAGGAAGCACTAAGCCCGGAGAGAAACGCAGCCCTGGGAAGAGAGGAACCCAAAAAGCCTGAAGCCTGGCAGACATCGGCAGCTGTCTTGCTCCAACATGTGGGAATGGACTTTGGTGAGGGAAGAAATTATGCTTTGTGGCCTGGTAACTATAAGCTTCTACCCCAAATAAATATCCTTTATAAAGACCAACCAATTATTGGTATATTTGCAAAGGCACCCGTTTGGCTGACTAATACAACATCTATGTTTATATTGTAAGGGCATTTCACTGAAACTGGGCTAAAATATAGAAAAAGGAAAATGGAAATATATATTAAGGAGGTTGTGGAGCAAGTCACTACGAGGGTCCATTAGAGCCCAGGTTCAGGGCACAAAAGAAACTTTAAGCCAGGGGTTCTTAACCAGGGGCCTGTGAGCTTGAATTGAAATTCAAAAAATCATTATTCTTGTGGGGACATGTTGGTGCAGGTGTGATATATTTATTAAATAATACACAGTATAGTGTGGACTTAGTAAGGGATCCGTGGTTTTCACCTGACTGGCAAAGGGGTCCGTGGAACAAAAAAGGTTGAGAACCCCTGCTTTAAGAAAATGATCCCTTTATTACTTGCACAGAATAATGAGTTCAGAAAAGGTAAATAATCTCCGTGTCACTTGCACAGTACAAAATGTCCAAAAGAGCAGGAAAAGAATCCCATCATGACTGGTCTCCTGGGGTGACTGAAAACTGCTCTGGGTTGGGATTGATTTAGGTGGCAGCTCCGCATGCCCCACTTCGCACAGGAGAAGAGACACCAATCTATACCATTGGAGTGTGGGTTTTATCCCTGGGGGGTGGGGGGTTGGGGGGAGCTGCAGGTTTAAGGTCTGACGGGACCTTTTCATTAGACTTATCTCTCCCAGGTTGTGGAATGGCACACAATAGGAAAGGATGAAGGGGTAGTGGAAAGCTGAAGGAGGCTGTAGGGGTAGGTGAGGTCTGGGTGATGGCTGATGGCCACTTAACAGGTGTCTGATTTCCCCAAAAGACATTTATGTGAAAACACAATAAGCTTTACAACAGTCTTTGTAATGTAATGTATGCATTGTAATGTGATGTATACATTTATTTCAAAACTTCCATCTGGTAATTCTCAAGATCACTCTCTGAGGTCGACCAAATCACCAAATGCTCAACTAGCATTTGGAAAAATCCTTGACCAAAAGGATTTATTAAGGAAATATTAAATGCAAATGAGTTTTCATAGCTAAGAGATTTCACAGTGAGTCGGGAGGTCATTCCAGAGGTTATGCTTATGCCCATCTCAGCAGTATCTCACTGACTGCCACAGTAAACAGTGCCTCAATCAGGGGTGCTCCTGAGGGCTCCAGAGACATCTAGAGCCTATAGGCAGGGCAGACAACCCAAGGAAATCGGCACCCTGTCAGTGGGCCTGACCTTGGAATATATGATAACCTATCTCCTCAATGTGGCAGAGTTAAACTCGTTTATAATTTCCTATACATGGTTCTTCTGCCCCTTTTATTTGAGCCTATAATTAGTGCTACATCCATTAAATAAATGACTCAGAGACTTAAATCTTCCGGCTGTTCATATGCCGGTTGAGCCCTGAATCTCAGCAGAGTTGCAGCCAACACCTACTTTTCAGTTCATCAGGCTTGCTCAAGACAATTAACGAATCGATGATGATGGACATTGCCCATCCCCAAAAAGCAGAGAGTATCTACAACTGCAAACAAGACAGTTCCGTCCATCTGCCCCATGGGATCTAAACCCCCTCTCAATTCAGAAGCAGAAGCAGAGTGGGCATCCCTATCCCAAAATCCTCAAGATCGAGGAATGGAATTTATTGATATTCTAGTAATAGAAGAAATTGTAACACTGATATAAACACAGTGGTCACCAGAGGTTCTGAGGGGAGGGAGAGGGAAGAATAGGTATAACATGTAGCATTTTTGGGACATTGGAATTGTTCTGCATGATATTGCAATGATGGATACAGGCCATTATACATTTTGTCAAAACCTATATAATTATGCAGTGCAAAGTTTAAAACATAATGTAAACTATAGAACATGGTTAATAGCAATGCTTCAATATGTGTTCATCAGTCATAACAAATATACCACAGTAATGAAAGATGTTGTTAACAGGGAAAAGTGTGGGAGGGAGAGAGGGTGGGATATATGGGATCCCCTATATTTTCAATGTAACTTTTATGTAATCCAAAGCTTCTTTAAATTTTTTTTAATTAAAAAAAAAAAAGATGTGTCAGAGAAAAAAAAGACACTTGGTTGCTACACACAATAAGGGAAAGCTCAGACAGACGATGATTACATGGGCTTTCAAGACTGGCTTCTCACTCTAAATCTAATTTGACTCGTTTAGCACATTCTCTACATGAAGTCTCATTTCTCACTTTTGTTTAAACAACATGAGTCAAATTTACTAAAGAAATACTCCCAGCAGACACCTAGCAAGTTGAGTCATAGATGTTTTATAGCCATGTTTTCTACAGAGACAAGTCGAGATTTTAGGGGTTTTCCCTTAGCATTCCTTCCACAAATATTTTTAAAGCATGTTCTATAACGTCATTACAATGGATGCTGTGAAATACAGAGTTGGATAAGGCATAATCTCTAACCTTGGGGGGTTTGATGGCTAGTTGAGAAAATAAAACTCATTATTTATTGAACACGGACTACATTACGACAAAGGTACTGAGTGCTAATGAAGATCAGGTTCCTTGAGGAGCCTGGTCTGGTGGGGAGAAATAACCTAAATTTTTACTTCAGTGTAGTAAATATTACAACAGAGTCACCAGTGAAGCACAAGGCTGATGCAGGGAGGGGAGAGGTCACCTACTGGGTCAGCTAAGCTGAACCCTAAAGCATGAGTGGGAGTTAGAGGGTTTTTGATAAAGCGGTTAGGAATTAACCAAGTAGGAAAGTGGAGAAAGGCAATCCTAGAAATAGAACAGCACAGAAAGGAGAATTAAATGATAAAGCCAGATAGCTGAATGACAGATTCTGATAAAAAGCCATCATAAAGGACCACAAGAGTTCAAAAAGGGGAGAAAATGCTTCCACCCAGAGAGATCTATGCAGCTAAGGGGGTGAGGAGAGCAATAGGAAGGGAGTTGCAGGAAGGAAGAAGCCAGTTGGTTTCAGTTTCAGGAAAAGCATGGCTCTGCAAATTGCAGCTGCATTTTAGGCAAGGCATATGTCTCCCAGGCTCATATACTTACCTCCCCCCACTTTTGAGTGAATAAAATAACTCGGTAGTAACAACAAAATATAATTCAACATGTTAATTCAGGGAATTAGGTATCTACACAGTTACCCTATGGATAGGGGTAGGGATGATTAGCAGCCGCCTCCGGTGCCCTTCAGCACAACCCCTCTGACCACCTCTGATTTCAGCCGAGTTGCCATGCACAGCAGCGCCACATAAACTCAGACCCAACTGATCACATGCTATTAGCATCCCACTGAAAGCCTTGGTTTTCACATCTTCTACTTCACAACCTTCACTGATTCTGAACTGGACAGCCCAGAAGGGCCCTAAAGCACCTGGTGCCAACCCTTAAGAAGACAGTCATGCACAGGGCAATTCAGAAATGCAAGAAAAGGGGTGGGGAGGCTCACCCAGAAGATTGTAAGCTGAACCTTTAAGATTCTCAAGAGGTCCCAAGGAAATCTAGGACCCTAGTGCTCACAGCAGTAACCTCAATAGCACATACTCATATTGGATTTTCCTCCTTTCTTGCCTCACTCTCTCTACTCCTTCACTCCTGAGCTCACTTCCCAAATAAGCTACTTGCACAAATCTTCGTTTCAGGCTCTGCTTTCTGGGAATTCAAACTAAGACAAAGGCCCATATTTTAATTAGAACAGGTTTAAGTCTTAAAGGCTTGTTTTTGAAAAGTTGTATGTTGAAAATGCTGATGATCCAAACATGCCTCTCTTCATACTATAGGGTTAACAAAACAATCCACAAAAAAAACCAAATTGAAAATGATGAAGCTAAATGAACAGCAATTTCTGGTTTTGTTAAAAAGCAATACTAAATAGGAAATGTAATGCAAAATCAATTTCAAAACTATACATATAACAAAGAACAATATGTATTTTTCGAAAATCCAGTTACCTAGGAGCTTTGCAATTGTCAAAACAATGTATCAACCAGATACATTAGAAGAATGAGAAATTCTAGACCTCAATAAACTTCATTAATTCACTAGTGTTTATAAATATCAAATTTATCAATCCTTATTACCTCCCTTAATAGTTTACCACTAGGTAAGGCTTAGCCACATATAAAGAGTAAAGTCTATGAAATTGAACATTATTCACCAACAAGAATCTAAAGAAGAGACAGGGATTTGGGGATTAGTTCTCAACCCACAAAATAAGGACTTAAAAAATCTTTTCATTATATGGAGATATCTGTTGTGATGGGAATTTGTAAGGGATTTGAGCCATTATAAGTTTGCACAAAAGATGTATAAGAAGCATAAGATTCTTAGGAATCCTTCTTAGGAACCAATGTTTGTTCATTTGAAAGTATCAGTAACTAAAAATAATCTCTGAGGCAAAGGGGATTCCCCTGAAGGCTGTTAAACAAAATAACAGCTTTGTCAAGGCTAATGTAGGGCATGTTACTGTGTGGAAATGAGTCATAGAACCACAGACTTTTATCATCAGAAGGACTTCATTCATTCAATATTAAGTGCCCTCCATGTACCAGGCACTTTGCTAGGCACAAATAATAAATAAAGCAGGTATACTCCTGTTCTCACAGAGTATTCAATTCTAGTGGGGACACAGACATTAAACTAATCAATAAAAAGCACAAACATATAGTTAGAAATTGTGATAGGTGCTAGAAAGGAGACATATAAGGAGAGAAAATAAGGTAAGAGACCAAATTTAGACCAGAGTCAGGAAAGAACTCTCTGAGAAAGCAATATTTATGCTGAATCCTGAAGAATGAATAAGAAGGAGTTAGCCAGATGAAGAGTAGGAGCCTCAGCGGTCCAAGAAGAGGAAAACTTGTATGCTAATGTCACAAGGCAAAAAAGAGTTCAGTCAGTTCAAAGATTTTTATTTATCTATTTTTTTTAGTAAATGGGTAGGCATACAATGGGCAAGGCTCAGAGTGGCCCAAGGTGAAGCTGGAAAAGTCGGTAGAGATTAAGTTGTATGGCGCATTAGAGTACAAATTAAGATGCTTTGGACTTTATGTTAAATACAGTGATTTTAGAAACCATATTGTCTAAAGTTCTGCCATATGCAAAAAGATTTAAAAAGACCTCAACAGCTTCCCTGGCTCTAGGTGGTCATGTCACCTCTTCTGAACCCATGACTGTCAGGGAACTTGCTACCTGTTAAAATATCCGGTTTTGATACTGAATGCCAAAACCATCAGGAAACTCTCCCTGTGCAGATTTCATTTTATATGATTTACCTTGCTCTCCCAGAACAGGACTGTAAGAGGAATCCCAGGCAAGTCAATAGATCTGAATGACAAATGAGAGTCAAAGCTGTGAGAGGTGTTTAGTTCCCAGAACTTCTAACGGGGATGGATCAGAGTGGCATTTGTGGAGTTCTCTGGAGCCATGAACACTTTTGCCAAGAAAACAACTTCCGCAAAGGTTTGGGGTGAGGTGAAGGGAATGGAGAGGGAAGACTTCTGACAATTATTTAGTATCTTTCAGATACTAGGCACTATGTGAGCAGTCACAATTTTTCATGTAATCTTCACAAGCACCTTACAAAGTAAGTGTAATCACTTCCATTTTACAGATGAGGAAAAGGAGAGTCAGAAAGTTCAGTTCAATAGACAAAACTGGAAAGGAACACTGCATGCCAGGACTTGAAGAAGATATTTTGTCCTCTTTCTATTAAGATGCTACCCAATAAAATTCAAGCCCAAGGGGAATAAAAAAGTCAAAAATTCCCTTCCACCCAGACCTTTGTCTTATCTTTGTATTCCCCTCAAAATGTCTCCTCAAAGCAGACCATCAATATCTGTTAATTAGTTGATGAGTTGACCAGATTGTGGCCATTTGTGCAGTCTTTCAAAAAGGGTCTGTTTGTGTCAAACAGTGAGCTTATTAAAACTACTTGTGTTGGGGAGCAGATGTAGCTTAAGAAGCTGAGTGCCCGCCTCCCACATGGGAGGTTCCCCCATGGGTTCCCCAGAGCCTTCTAAAGAAAACAAACAAACAATGAACAGACAACAGGCAAAAACAAATGAGCAGGGAGCAGAAGTGGCTCAAGTAGTTGAGTGCCTGCCTCCCACATGGTAGGTCCCAGGTTCAGTTCCCGGTGCCTCCTAAAGAAAAACAAAACAGACAACGAGCAAAAACAATGAGCAGACAATGAGCAAAAACAACAAGCAGATAACAAGCAGTTAATGAGAAAAAATAATGAGCAAACAACAAGCAAACAGACAAGGGACAAGGGAGCCAACTCAGAGAAGCAGATATGGCTCAGTGGTTGAGTGCTGGCCACCTGCATATGAGGTCCTGGTACCAGGGGAAAAAAATTGTGAAGCAATTAGACCAAGAGAATTCTGTTTGATAACAATGAAAGGTGGGAGTGGGGACTGGATATCAACCAGGGCCACAGCAGTTTTGTCCTTAGGCTGAAGCCAAGTCCTCAAGTGGGAAGGTGTCAAGAAAAATAGTAATGCCACCAGTGACACTTCATCCTGAAGTTTCTTCAGTTTGCCTTTGAACGACACAGTCAGGAAATTGCCACTAGGTGTCCTCAAAGTAAAAATAATAAGTTCTAGGAACTAAATTGACTTACTTGTCCAGGTTCTTTGACTCCTAGACCCTAAGAGAGAAAGTAGTTATAGGGTAGTTAAACAGAAACATCCAACCTCTTTGAAATAAATGGGGTTATGTGAAGGAAAGGGTGTAGGATAACTGGTCATTTTCATTTTTAATTAGGACTTGTATTACTCTGCTTCAGGAAGGCAGACCAAAGGAACTTTGAAAGGGCAAGGGAAACCCTGTTCTCACCAAAACTTACCAGTCTGTCTGGAGAGCACTGTGGTAAAGAACACCTGGGGGCAGCTTAGCTTGGCTCTGAGGTACTTAGCATTTCAAATGTACAGAAGCTGGACTCTGGCAGATGTTTAATGTCTAAATATGTAAAAAAAAATTTAATTACAAATTGTAACAATTGTCTTTTCCAGAAACAGCAGCTGCAATAGCCCTCATTTTCTTTAGTTATGACATTGACAAATGATAAAGCTCAATTTAACAAACTATGTCCCCCGTGAGTCATTTAAATAAACAGAGCTGTCTCCTGTCTTCAACATTGGTGTCTGCAAGTTCAGATTCCCCTTTCCTCCTTACCCATTACCGTCCCTTTAGTTCCCTACTTCTTTCCAGTTCTTTCCCTCATCCCCACCACTGCTGCTCTCCTCTTCCATTTACTGCCTCCTTTAACAGTTATCTAAGTTCACTATTTTTACATATACACACACAAAAAAAACAATTTCCTTGTTGTGATTTCTTATATATTCAATTGAAATAACAACTACTTGCCACATCTTTGGAAAGTCAAGAAAAGGAAAAAAAAGGAAAAGAATAACAAAGGATGAGGAGAACAAAAGGGGCCCAAAGAGGAGAAAAAGATTAGAAAACAGATGGCTCTATCTGTAATACTCCAAAACGTAAGACAGAAAAGTAGACCACCAAGATGGGGGAAGGGGAGGGGAAATAAAAACCTTGGAAGGCTGCTTCCCTTCCTTTCTCCCTGCTGCAAACACTGGAGTTCTATATCATGTTTTAAGAATGTCTAATCTTACCACAGCCGGATGACTCACATCCACTGACTGACTCTCTAGGTTTCTACAAAACACCTGAAAAGATAAACCTTAACCATGAAAACAATCTCTCACTCCAGGTTAGCCTTTCAAGGTAAGTAGGGGAATTTTCAGCATTTATTGCTATTTTGTTCACCAAAGACTCATAGGCCCTAATCTTGGTTTCAGACATAGTTGTGTCTGACAATCAAAGACTATTTCCAAATCAGGGGATAAACTGGCATGGACTGAGGCTTGCCTCTGCCTGGGGAGGGAGATTGAAATTAGTCAAGGCTGATGTTATTTGGGACTACAAAGGCCTAAGGTTTACGTGGGAGGGCACCCTGTCAGCTTGCCAAAGCCAGCTCCCTCTCTCCTCAAAGCACCCCTCTCTCCACTCACCTTACTGGTTCCAGGTGACCCTTTGGGATCACGTCTTCTCCTTTATCTTCTTCAAGGCCTACTAAGATGATCTTTCAAACTAAAATCTCCCTGAATGCAAACCACGAGGTAGAGAGAAGTGGGGTCCCTCGGCAAGGTCTAATTCAAAACTTGTAACTGTTAACTAAACCCACAGAAACAAACATATAACAAAATGCCTTCTTTTTAGGTGAGAACAGGAAGGGAAGAGGAATCAAGAAACTATCTTTTCTGAAAGTGAATATAGGAGTCCTGAATTTAGAAACACCCTGCCAGTCATGAATTGTCTGTTTCTGGTCAGTAACAAGATAAGAAGAAAAATTGAGATTAAACATTTAGAGACCTTTGTTGCAATTTGACCTGGCAAAAGTTTTTTATTTCCAAAAATGTCTTCCCTCCTCGGAATTTGATGGTTCACCACAAATAGTTTAAGAAACACGCGTTTACTTCACTGGGGCCTTCAGGGTGTCTCCAGGTCTCCCTTATGAGGCCTAAGAATCATTAAGCAAAAACCAAGTTCGTTGCCTGCTTGACCAACTAGACTATATGTTCTCCAAGGGCAGGGACTTTGTTTTGTTCACTGCTCCATCCTTAATTTCTAGAATCGTGCCTGATGCTCAATGAATATTTATTTAATGATTGAAATACACTCACATCCTCTTCAGTGAGAAATGCCCAGCCTTGCCTGGGATTTACCCAGAACCACTTTGAAAGATCAGAGACCACAAGACCCAGATGGTGACCAGTGTTCTTCCCCTGCAGCCTGCCACCTGTCTCCCCTGCCATGAATGCTGCCTTCACCCAGCCCAGTTCTCCACTTCCCCTGAAGAAGAGGTAGGAAAATTATGTCTGTTTTTCCAGGTGAGCTTCACATCATTTGGGCATGTTTCCCATACAGTACCATTGAGATTTTGATTGACATTACTTAAATATATACATCAATTTGAGAAGAGACAACATTTTTAAAACATTGTCTTCCCACTTACAAGCCTATGTCTTTTTATTTTATTGTCTTCTTTTAGAACTCTCAGTAAAATTTTGTAGATTTCATATACTTCCTGCATATTTATAGTTAAAGTTAATTTCTATAGTACTTTGTTTTTACAGTTGCTACTTTGCATGGGGGGGTTGCTCCACCACCCCCACCCTTTTATTTTCTAATTATTGGTACAGAAGAAATGAATGGATTTATGTGTCTATTCACTTTAACTAAACACTTAGTAATTCAAAGAATTTTTCATTTGATTATCTTGGGTATAAAATTACATTATCAACAAGTGATAATTCCATCTCCTTTTCCATTCTTAGTTATACCACTTTTTAAATTGAATTTGGTAGAACAGATCCTTTCTTAAATTAACCTTTTGTTAGGGAATACATTGAGGATGCACCCAAATATTTGAAGGACAAAATCATGAAAGTAACAAATATCAATTTCTGGAATGCTGCCAATGCAGTTCCTCAAGGAAATGTATTGATCCCTGTGCTTTTATATGGGAGAAAATAAAGAAATCAATAAATCAAGTCAATACCTGAAGAACTTTGTTCCATTTAAGTTACAAACCAAGAGAAAAATCAAGTGATAAATTTAAACAAAATGGTGGAAAAAGAAGTCAAGAGGCAAGTTTTTCATTGGTCAGCAGACTCCCTTGTAAAGTTTAAGAGGAGGCCTTAAATATAAAGTCAAATAATGCAAGTGCTAGGAATACAGGGCTTTGAATTTGGATGCCGGTGCTATATTTCAAATATAAAATTGGGATTTCCAGTATCTATATATTTTTTAGAAGAATGGTAAGTTTCTTGCACTCAGGCAGCTCAACCACAGGACGACAGGCCGTTATTGATAAGTCAGAGCTATTTCCCTCCTGCCCTATAAAAAGAAAGGACAATGGACATTTCTTTAATTACCCCTGCTGAGACCAACTCAGCTAACTGTCTTCTCTCACCTGGATGATGGAAGAGCCAGCTTTCTTGGAGATATAGAAGCTGTCGAAAAAATACTACCCTCACTTCTCTGTCGTCAGAGTGCACCTAACCCTGACCAGAGGGTGAATGAGCAAAAGTAATTTTGAAAAACTTGCCTGTCTCAGGTCTTTGCTTGGTGAAAAATAAAAGTGTCCCCTAAGAATTTGGAAGCTCTACGTTTCCCATCAGTAAGTTGGAGGGGGGCGGTATTAATATGGACCTCTGGGAAGTCCTGGAACCCTCAATCCAATATATTAAATTAAATGTGCTTCCAAGCTGATAAGACCCCCCGGATATTGTGAAAAAAAATCTTTTCTGGAACTTTGGACATCTTCATCCAAGTCCCCTCAGTAGTCCAAGAGAATTGTGATCAGACACACATGAGAACTAAGAAGTTATCAAAAATGAGCAAAGGGATGTGAGAAAAATAAGTAGAACCTCCAGGAATGAAAACTATAATCCCAAAATTAAAAGTTCACTAGCTTATGTAGATATCAGCTTAGAATGAGCCAAAGAAAGAATTTGTTCACTAGAAACTTGAGCTGAATAAATTATGTTTAATACTTCACTGAGAAACAAAGAGGTGGAAAGGATAGGTAAATAACATGGAGAATAGAATGGAAATGTCTAATAATTGTTCAGTAAAGTTCTAAGAAGAAAGAATAGAGAAAATGGGATTGAGTTAGTTATCTATTGCTATATAATAAACCAACCACAAAATTTAGTTGCTTAAAACAAGCACGGTTTTTTCTCATAGTTTCAGAGGGTCAGGTATTTGGAAGCAGGTTGCTTGGGTAATTCTTGCTCAGGGTCTCACACAAGTTTGTGTCAAACTGTCAGCTAGCACTATAATCATCTTGAGCTTGACTAGGTCAATCACTGGGATAATATAAAAATTCCAACTTGTGTATACCTATTAAGATAACCTTATAATATATAAAGCAAAAGAAAATTAGCAAAAGTGTAAGGAAAAGTTGACAAATCCGTCATCAATGAGAAGAGTTTTAATATACCCTCTACATAATGTAGAGATAAAACTAGCTAAAATAATCATAGGAATAAAGAACATTTGAATAACCTAATTAATTAAACTAGTGGGCACAAACTAAAGGCTGCAAGACTGTATACCCAATGATTAGAGAATATACAGTATTTTCAAGCATATTTGGAACATTTATCCCATGAAACAATTTTCAATAAATTTTTCAGTATCATTCATACTAGGTTGTATGTCCTGAATGCAATTATATTTGGAATCAGTAAAAATAATTATCCCAAGAAAATACATTTGGGAGAATTCACAAACATGCTTTATTAAGTAATTAATGGATCAACTAAAAAATCCTAATGTAAATTAAAATATATTCAAGACCATACTGTAGTTTCCACCAGAGAGTTATTATGTCAGTGTCTTTAATAACTGTACTATTAAAGGTAGAAGAAACTATTTTAATTAATTGTAATTTTTAAAAAAAGAAAGAAAAGATATTACTTACAAAATAAAGGAAAAATAGTAAGTGTCTCAGTTTTGCCAGACTGTTAAGACAAATACCACACAATGGATTGGCTTAAACAACAGGAATTTATTGGTTCAAAGTTTCAGAGGCTGGAAGGCTGGCTTCACCCAAGGCTCAGTAGCATTCCTATACTAGCTTGCCACAATCCTTGGGGTTTCTTGGCTTGAATTCCTACTTCCCATCACATGGCTATGTCCTCTCCTTTCAATTTCAGGTTTCCACTGACTTCTTGCTTCCGGCTCCTTCTCATGGCTTTCTCTACGTCTGAATTTCTTCTGCTTATAAAGTACTCCAGTACTCTAGGTTAAGGACCACCCTCATTCAGTTGGACCACATCCTAACTAAAAT
>PVKH010026516.1:0-13195 GCA_004027955.1 Chaetophractus vellerosus
GCAAGTAATGACTGAAAAAAATCTTAGCAATATAGCAGTAAAATATACTTACTTTGCCTTTTAATGTATCAGGCTATAATGTTGTTAAAGCCATTGCTGTCAACATGCACTAGCTATTTCTAAGAAATTTAAGGTAAGAAACAGGTATGTGATATAGGGATATGAGAGGGAGTTGGGGAGAGGGAGAGAGGGAAAGAAAGAGAGAGAAACAGAAAGAGAAAGAAAAAGAAAGAAGAAAAGAGAGACTAAAAGAAGATAGCTGAGAAATGCTAAAGGAAAAAAAGAAGAAAACCTTGAAATAAATTCAAGGACTTGCCAAGAAGTACCATTTCTTAAAGATACTTTAATTAGTTTCCAGGTATTAAACTTCAGTATAATAAAAAATCTGACACCAAGCAAAAGTAGGTTTTTTAAAGCCAGTTCCTGAGACACCTGGGTTTCAAAGAGTGAAAACGTTTATTCGGTTGTTCAAGCAAAAGAGGGCCATAAACTGATTCCCTGATCTGCAGAAATTCTAATATTTTATAACTTCAGAAATTCTAATATTTTATAACTCCAGAAATTCTAATATTTTATAACTTCAGTGTGCTAATGAATAATTGAGGTAGAGCTGAACACAGATTCCTTCATTAATAAACATTAATGAACTAAACAGGATGGATGATGGATAGGGGTAGGGTAGCAAATCAAGGTCAGTCACAAGGATTTGGGATATGGGTGTATGGGACAAAGATCAGTTACAAGGTCTTTCATATGGATATTAAACAGATGGGTGGAGTGGTTACCATTCCAATAGTAAGCATACACAAGGGTGAATTCAAAGAATTACCATCACAATAATAAGCCTACCCAAGGGTGAGGTTAAGTCTAGAGTAACCATAAACAGGCGTGGAACCACTCTAGCCACTTTCAGTAATTTCAGATATTAACTTTTTGCTATTTTACAATATAGAGGCATCTATATAATGATTTAGTAATCATAATAATTTGTTAATTCTTACCCCTCAGTGTAGCAGTTTGATATTGTTTATGAATTCCAAAAACAGATATTTGGGGCCAGCTCGATAGCCCAGTGGATAGGGCACCGGCATACTACATGGGAGGCCCCGGGTTCAGTTCCCAGGGACCTCTCCTAGTGGGCAGACCGCCTTAAGAATGGCAAGCCACCATGGGCAGGCCAGAGCTGCCATGGGCAGGGCAAAAAACTGCCACGGACAGGGCAAAAGCCGCCACGGGCAGGGCAGGTAGCCCGCGAATGGAGCGCGGCCAGCTACCCGCGAACTGAAAGCCGGCCGTGAATGGAAGCAGAAGCCGCCCACAAGCAGGGAAAGCCACGCCTGTGCAGTGACCAGTCTCAGCGTGTCGCCGCAGCAGGGGGGAAGGGGAGATATGTAATAAAATAAATAAATCTTAAAAAAAAAAAAAACAGATATTGGATTCAGAGGTTCACTTTTACTTGGTTAAATAATGATTAAGGCTTTGATTGGTCCACTTCAGTAGGACGTTGAGTCTCCACCCCATTTGTGGGTGAGAACTCACAGAAAAACCACACCACAGAGAAGGGAGGTTGGAGTTTCGATCCTGGAGGCCAAGAAGTAAACACACAGAGAAGCAGATAAGTGAGGAAGGAAAGAATTCTCCATTAAACACCGCAGAGGCCCTGGAAAGAAAGACGAGCCATTCGCCTGATAGTCTACAGCTGGTCTTTGGAGAGAACAGAGCAGCTGAGCCCAAAGAGAAACGAGCCCTGGGAAGCAAGGAACCCAGAATGCCTAAACAATTGCAGATGTCAGCAGCCATCTTGCTCCAACAAGTGGCAACAGATTTTGGTGAGGGAAGTAACTTATGCTTTATGGCCTGGTGACTGTAAACTTCTACCCCAAATAAATACCCTTTATAAAAGCCAACAGATTTCTGGTATTTTGCATCAGCACCCCTTTGGCTGACTAATACACTCAGTTACATATCTATAGAAAAAAATGTCATGTAAAAGAAAAGTGGGAATTTGCAATGACTAAGATTACCACTCCTTTGAAGAAGAAGTCAATTTCTATTCCACATAGAAGAAAAGGAAAAATGGATGTTCTCTGCAGGAGGAAGCAAATATCTTAAGAAGATGAAGATTCAGCAGTTGCAGCATGCATGCTTGCAAAGCATTTACCAGAAATGTCTAGATAAGCATATGACATTCATTTGGCTGTAACAATCGAATGAGCACATATTGTTATGTGGAGTCAATAAATTTTAAAATTTGTATGCTGTGCCAACAATAATTTAAACCAACTCTTCCTCATCAGTTGTCAAGTAATTTGTTTTAACTAAGAATATCTGTTCTTGTGGAATTGATTCCCTGAAAAAAGAAATCTTGAAGGTTGTGGTATCTTTAAGAAAATGTACCTAATGTGTAGGATAGTTCTGGAATATGCAAACCACAAGAAAACTCTAAGGATTGTTTTTCTCTTTCAGTAACAATTAGGCAGTAAGGATTGGGCCACTTGTAGAAATTTGAATTTCTTTTAATTCACATTTAAATGTTCAAAATTGTCCTCACAGAGCTAAGCTGGGTCCTGCAGGGCTTCCAACACAATAACTTGACTCAGCTTTTTTGCTGTGAATCCTGTGGTCCTGTTTTAAAACTTCCCTCCCAATCCAGAATCCTCTTTTCTTCTTAACTTTCCATTTGTGCAGTGAAGGGTTAATTTAGCAGGCATGGGTTGCCCAAAGCCCTGCATAATCTGAAGGTCTTCAGGACTGGACTCTACTGGCTCCTGGGGGATAACTTCTGAGCCCTAGCCATATCCTGCATAATTTGATTGCATTTATATACCTGATTTATTTATATATGCATGCATGCATTTATTTATATATTTTTTTATTAGAGAAGTTGTGAGCTTACAAAACAATCATGCATAATGTGCAGAATTCCCATACGCCACCTCTCCACAATTTACATTGTTGTGGAACGTTTGCTACAGGTTATAAAAGAAGATCATCAGACTATTACCACTAACTATGTCCCATAGCATACATTTGATATATTCTTCCATACTTTCCTATGGTTGACACCGTATATTGCTATTGAATATTAATTAGAGTTCATGAGAGAACACACTCATATTTGTACTGTTAACCACAGTCCATCTTCTACCACACGGTTCACTGTGTTATACAGTCTCATGAATCGCACAATCTATCCTAACTGAACATATGCATGCATTTATTCATTCAAATCATGTTATTCATCAAACATCTTCTATGTATCAAGCTCAGAACTAAGAAGCTAGAAGTCAAGAAGACAAAGAGGAATGGATACTTACCTGGCAGGGGAGATAACCTGGTCACGAAGGTGGTTTTCCCAGGGTGAGGCTTATCCATTGCACTCTGGATATGCTGACCACTGTGATTTCCCCAAATGCGGGAAACTCGACTGCTTAATTTGTGGTAGTGGGGTACTGCATTCATGCTCTCTCCTATTATTAAATAAAAAAAGAAAACAAAAAGAGGAATGGGCCTGTCCAAGGACACATCTCTAAAAGGATGTCCATATATATCATAAAAATTGGAACTAGTACAATGGTTTTGCAGCAGCACTTCTGTGTTTGGTGACTGCCTTGAGCTCCAGTGGACAATCCACGGTATATATGCACACACAAGCTCTCTTGCTGCAGTCTGCTTCCTAATGGCTCATTGGCCAAAGCAAGCCCCTGTGATTGGAAGGGGCTACACTTGGGCATAGGCACCAGAAGTTCTAACAATGATTAATTGGGATCCACCAATGTAATAATCTATCACAGCTACACTTTCTTCTCTAACTCCATTGCACCTTTTATTGTCAATGGAACTCAGTTTATTCATTTTAAATCATAATTAGTAGTTCCTTTATATTGATTCATTCATTCATCAGAATTTTATGGACAAATTCCCTAACAGCAAAACATAAAATAGTTAATAAAACAGAGCCTCTGGTGTATTGTTTTTTCTATTACATTGGGGGAATCAGAAAATAAACATCAAGCAAGCAAATCAGTTATTTAAGAAAAAGATCTATGCTATGAAGATTAAACTGAATAATGGAAGAGAGATTGTGCAGGAGACAAAATTAAATAGGTTGTTCAGCAAAATCTCTCAGGTGAGATGGTATTTGACCAATGGTAAAACCATACCTGTCATGTAGAAGAGAAAGCATAAGAATTGTGAGACAGGAATGAATTTGACATGTTCCAGGGATAGATAGGAGGCAAGCATGACTGGAAGTTAGATAAAGAGTAGAAAATGGTAAAAGATGAGGATGGAGAATTAACAGAAGTAAGATTTTATAGGCTATGTTTTGAAGGAATACTTTAGTTGAAGTGTTCATCTTTCCATGAAAACTGGGTGCAAGCGTAGTGATTAATTTCTAAGTCTTATACAATTTTGTACTCTGCAGAGCCTAGAGAAAGAAATAAAATGAGGCAGGGACTTACATCTATTAAATACCTACTATGTGTTAAAACAGTATTAGACTTATGGTTGGTCCTGGGCAAATAATTGAGGGAAGGAGAAATACAAAATGATTTAGATATCTAAGCTTTCCTTCTTCTTTCATATGACCTTTAATTAAAATTCTTATTGTAACCTACTTTTTGACTGAGATTATTCATTCTTTTTTTGTGGTGGATTGGGGGTGTGGGAGGGGAGGAAGTTGTGGTAACCATGCTTCAGTTCAGTCAAACTTCCCAGCAATAGGCATTTGGTGGCTGTTGTTTCAATTGCACAATATCTTTCAAAGACTAAAAGTTCATTTCAGACAGAAGCCGTTAGTTTTGAACTATTTCAAAGGAAAGTCTTTGCAAAGTGGGTAGTCTTATCAAAAAGTTCAAAACCTCTCTTTTCAGCCAGCTTAAGGAAATGGTTATCCATGCAGGATCATTATTATCCCTTTTCCCTGGCATATTTTACTCCCAAGCCACTTCACCAGAGATTGCCATTCCAGTGATGGCGAGCAAGTGAAAACTAAAATGCAAACTGCAATCCACGGTTAGTAGCAGTGCTTCAATATGTGTTCATCAATTGTAACAAATGTACCACACTACTGAGGGATGTTGTTGATGTGGGAAAGTGTGGAAGAGGGAGAGAGTGGGGCATATGGGAATCCCTTTTATTTTTTATGTAACATTTATGCAATGTAAAGCTACTTTACAAATTTTTTAAAAGTTAAAAAAAAATCTTACTAAATACTCAGGATAAAGTGACCTATGTTATGACACAGGAAAGATAAAATTCAAAGATAAATAAGCACTCTGCAAAAACACCTGCTGCATCCCTTTTCTGGGGCCACTGGATCATTTCTCTCAAACTGAGGAAGGTCACATATTTGTTTTTTAAGATAAAACATTATGGCATGTTTTCAGAATGGATTTTAAAGTGGCTGCTGGATGACTATCTTGATGGCATGTGAATGTTATGGTACTGCCAGTTAGAGATTTTATTTCAGTATAGGAGGCTCTTATTTCTGTTCACTAATAGTTCAGGGAACCATATACCATCTGTGGGATTTAATTTTTAATCATCGTTTTTATAATAAATGTACTTAATGAGTACAAGCTTATGTGAAATAATTCAAACACTATGCAAAACTGCATAGATTTAAGAGCCCATTTTCCCTTTCCCATGGGTTCTGCACCAATCTTACCATGCTCTCAAATGGTAGTCATTGTTTACAATTTGATTTTCTTTCTAGACCTTTAGTGTAGGCTGACACATAGGTATTTACACACACACATGCACACACCACACACACATATATTCACAGCTCTATGTCATTTATTTTTTAAATGTAAATTGGAAAGTTCATCTGCTTTACTTTAAAGCATGTTGTGGAGATCTGTCCATGAAAGTAAATTTAAATTCACTTCATTCTTTTAAAGCTTTACTTGAAAGTTTAGGTGTGAATGTCCCATAATTTACTTTGCTAATTAATTAATCTTCTATTGATAGATGTGTGTGTATATATATATAGTTTTAATATTTTTCTTTTTGTAAGATTTAACATTCTTTTATATAATTTTTGTTCCCACATAAACTTAAACATTGAATTCAAACTTTTTATTATAACCAAACCTAAAATTTCAATGTAAGTTTCTAATTATATGAAAGTTTAAAAATTCAATTATTAATACAAAATTCCATGTAACAAATCTGCAAATACACATCATCCATAAGTAAGTAATATATGTTAAAAGGTAAAATATTCTACGGTAGAGATCATTTTATTTTATAAGCTTCTTATAAATGTATATTCCTAATGTTTCATGGATGTAATGATTTGAGCTGAAAATACTGTGCATTAATCATTGACAGGGCAATTATTTTGTCTTTTACTATAATATCCAAGTGATGGGAGAGACTGGAGATTCAATAAGGAGGGAGCATTTGGTTCAATTTAGAAAACCAATAGAAAAGTTACTTTCTCCAAATATTTGCTAGATAGATGCTAGCTTAATGTTATGAAAAATAAATACAAGAAGTTAATTAAGAAAATAAGGATAAACAATTAATACTCCAGAATGGAGAAGAGAAAGCCATTCATCAGAAGACTAATCTTATGAGTTTACTTTTCTTTGCAAATATCTCATGTTTTCTAGTAGAATTTTATTCTTTATAATTTTTCAGTTATAACTATGATGCTTTTTTAATAGTTTTATAACTTCTGAAATAGGGGCCAAGGTTTGTCTTCTTCTTTATAGATAGCCAGTTATCCTTTCTTCACTGAAATTCAGAGGAATAGTTACCATAAAATTAATGTGACTGTATATGTGTGGATCGGTTTCTGTATTCTATTACAATTGGATTTTTCTCTATCACTGCACCATTACTGCTTTATTTTAATTAACCTTTTCTTTGTAATAAGACTTGACATATGGTTGTGTAATTAACTCAACTTTGTATTCTGCTTCAAGACTGTCTTCGCTATTTTAAGAAATTTGTATTTTCATGCAAATTTTAGAATCAGCTTGTCAATATCCACAAACATGCTGGGACATTTTTTAGATTGCTTTGAAAATGGTGACCAATTTGAAGATCATTTACAATTTAAAAATATTGAATCTTTTAGCCATGAACATGATATATCTTTCTATTTATTTGTCTTTAATTTTTCTCTGTAGTTCCTGGAGTAGAAATTTTGTACATCTTTTGAAAAATGTATTCCCAGGTATTAGTTGGTTTTGATGTTAATGTGTATCTTAATTTCATTTTCTAATTATATGTTTATAGTTGTTATATCTTCCTGAAGAATGAGCCATTTATCATTGTGGTGTCCCTCTTTATCTCTAGTGATATATCTTGTCTGAAAGCCTATTTTGATTATATTAATATAGCTATTCCACCTTTCATTTGGTTACAATTTGCACAGTATATCTTCTTTCATCCTTTTATTTTCAATCTATTGGTATCTTTAAATCTAAAGTACGTATCTTACAGATAGCATAATGTCGCATCTTGCTTTTTATAAAAAGAAATGCAGCCTGACAACCTTAACTTTTGAATGGAGGGTAATCCATTTGCTTTTAACATAATTATTCACAAAGTTTGATTTTTAATTGCCAGTTTGCTATTTTAAAATACTTTTAAATTGCTCAAATCTTTTAAAACCTGGAAACTATTTTGGAAAAAGTGATAACTCAATATGTAAATTCTCTGGAACAGGGGTTAACAAATTTTGGAATGTCAGTCAAATATAACTTATCAATTTTTTTTTTTTGGTCAAACAGTTTTAGTGGAACATAGTCACATTTATTTATGAATTGTCTATGGCTGATTTCATGCTACAAAAGCAAATTTGTGAAGTGGTTACAGAGATCATATAGCCCTTTCCAAAAGAATTTCCTGATCCCTGTTATAGAAGTTCAAACTGAGAAACTCCCCAGAATATCCATTAAAGTTAAATTGAGGGGTCTTGCCACAATAAAAATAGTAGAGTGAAACACTTCAGTCCTCTGTTCTCCTAGAGAAGCTATGAATAACTAGCAAGAACTGACAGAAACATCTTTCTAAAAGCCCTAGAAAACAGTTACAGGACAGCAGTAATGGACAAGCATCAAATCAAGAAAAAGGCCACTGGAAATAGATAGGATCTCCTGAAGCCCTGACTCACCCCTCCCTCATCCCCTTGCTGGCTTAGCAGAGAGCTGGCCAATGCTCCTAGTGTGGACCCCTGATCCCACTTACAGAGGAAGCAGAGTAACCCTTCTGCACCTTTTGGGAAAATAATGTTCCTTACAATGAAATACAAATGTAATTAACAACAGTCTTCTCATAGCAATATTGAATCCTAAAAGGTTATACATCTATCTTTCTATCTATCTATCTTTCTATCTATCTATTCATATTTGCAAGTATGTTTTAAAAAATTCTTAGTTCTTTATTGCTACTAACATCTCATGATTTCTTTCTGAATTGATTTATCTTCTTGCAGGAATACCTAATTTAATAAACCCTCTCTGATTAATGTGAGTAGCAAGCATTCTGAATCCTTGTGTTACACAAATGCCTTTATTATTCCTTTGAGAGGAATATAATTCTAAGGTTACAGTTATTGTTTCTCAGTAGATGTAACTCTAAAAATTTGTAGGAAGTAATTGCCATGCATACATCTGACAAAAAAATTGTAGCAAAAAATATATTTTAAAAAATACTATATAAAAAGAAAAACAAAACTAAAAGGGCAACAGATTTGTATGGGCACTGCACATGAAAAGATACATAAATGGTCAATAAGACAATAAAACGATTCTTGGCATTAAATTAAAATCACAATATGTTACTACTTCACTCTCATTTGACTCTTTCCAATTAAAAGTCATGTCATTTCCAAATGTTGGCAATAATGTGGGGCATCTGAGAACTCTCATACATAGCAGGTTTGAATTTAAAATGCTAATATCACAGTACAGTTTGGTTTAATAGTTAAACTTACATTTACCAAAAGACCAAGTACTCCACACTCAGAAAAACGACATGCATGTCTAGGCAAAAACTTGTATGTGAAGATTACTAGCAGTTTAATTCATAATTGTGAAAAGTTGAAGATATCCCAAACACCCATGAAGAGGTAAATGGATAAATAAAATGGTGGATAGTCATACAATGGGATATTACTATGTAATTAAAAAGTGACAAATATTTGACACACATACCCTCAAAGACAAATACCTAAATCATCATACTGAGTAAATAATGTCAGAACAAGGGTATATTTCATATGTTTCCATTGAATACAACTCTAGAAAATACAAACTATCTGTATCAGTCAAAGTGATGCAGATGCAAAATACCAGAAATCGGTTCGCTTTTATTAAAGGTATTTATTTGAGTTAGAAGCTTACAGTTACCAGGCCATAAAGCATAAGTTACTTCCCTCACCAAAGTCTGTTGCCACGTGTTAGAGCAAGATGGCTGCCGATGTATGCCAAGAGTTCAGGCTTCCTGGCTTCCTCTCTTCCAGGGGCTTGTTTCCCTCTGGGCTCAGCTGCCCTGCTCTCTTCACAAGGCCAGCTGTAAGCTATAAGGCAACTGGCTCTGTCTCTTTCCCCCGGGCTCGAGTCTCTCTGGGCTCAGCTGCTCTGCTCCTCTGTGTGCTTACTCTCCAGGCTCCAGCGCAAAAACTCCAACCTCCTTTCTGAGGTGCAGTTTCTCAGTGAGTCCTTGCCCACCTAGGGGGCGAGGACTCAATGTCCTACTGACATGGCCCAATCAAAGTCTTAATCATTATTTAATCAAATAATTGTAAAACCTCTGAATTCAATACACTCTAATACACCCAGAGGAAAATACCAGTTTACAAACATAACCCAATATTTCTTTTTGGAATTCATCAATAATATCAAACTGCTACACTATCCTATAGTGACATAAAGGAACTAAGTGATTTGCTCATTGATAGGGTGGGGATATTGACTACAAAAGGTACAAGAGAACCTTTGGGGGCAATAGAAATGTCATATATCTTGATAGTGGGGAATAGTTTTACAAGTGTTTAAACTAACAGAAATGTACTCTTAAATCAATGTCATGTATTGTATCTAATGTATTTCAACAAAGTAAAGAAGTTTGGGGAGAAGACATTACACTAAGATATTTGAGGGAGAAAAGCTCTGTCAGGGATTGTGGGGAGATGAAAGAGTAGGAAATACCAGTCATGAGTCTCCACCAAAACTTGAACTGGCATAGGTAAATATAAATGCAAGTACTATTGTATTTTTTAAATTTGTAACTCCTAGTTTTAATTCCTACAGGATCTAAAAGACAAATACATATAATGTAGTGATAAATCAAAGGCTTAGGACTCAATGTAGGAATATATAATTTGCAAGGATTACATAAAGATGAGAGGATGGAACTGAATCAAATATTTGGAACTCTGAAGCCTAGTGGAACACTGTGCAGAATCCAAGGAAAAGCTGGAGGAAAAGGCTAAATTGCAGTAAATAGTTAAATTTCACCCTTCCTGCCTTGGCTACCAGTCCCAATCCCTAACCTCTTGGAAAGCAGCAGTGGGGACTGCAACCCAGACTCCTGTTTCAGTTTGCTGGGACCAGGGTGAGATATAAAGACCTAGTCCTCTAACTGCAGGGGTGTGTTGTCTGATCACTGATCACTGCTTTTGATCAGCTACTTGGATCACTGGAAACTGGCACAGTTTGCAAGTGATGAACTTGGATATTTAGCTGAGGAGATTTCTAAACTAAATGTGGAAAGTGATGCTTGTTTTCTCCTTGCAGCTTATAGTAAAATTAGAGAGGAAAAGCATAAGCTGAGAAATGAACTCCTAGGCACAAAGAAATCAGAAATTGATGGTTTGGAAAATTCTGAGCTTCCAGAAAATGAGACCCAAGAAAATAGTGCTCCATGTGAGGGTTTAACCGAACATGGAACCAGTCAGCCATTTCTGTGCAAGCCAGAATTGGAAATGCATTATCTCTAAAGGATTTGTGGAAAGTTCTTTTAACTGATGGTTTGGACCCCTGTGTATTACACATGAAACCAACAAGTTTTTTTTTTCAAAATCTGCATTAATGGAATCACTACTAGCCTGTGAATACCAATGAGATACGTTATCTTATTAAGGTTTTCTAGGGACAGATTGAAGGAAAAATCACTTCAAAGCAGGACCATAGAATCTGAGGTCTGTACCAAAGACATCTTCTTAGGTCAAGAGAGTGGGACCATCCATGTGTGTGGAAAGTGTATCTGCCCTGGTGCTTGAAAAGGGTGGACCTTCCATCCAATTGTTCAGGAAGAATACTGACACCCATATGTTCTGAGAGGTTTGAGCCTATGCCCCAGGGATTACACAGAGTTTGACCACCAACCCAATGCTTGAAGAAGGTGGAGCCTTCATCCTAGTGTTCAGGGCGAGCTTGGCCATTTCATAAGCACATGGATGGTGAGGGTATGCCCCTCCATCAGGCCTAGGAGATTAAACATCTTTCCATAGATGACTCTCTGAACTTGAATTCTAATAGAGTATGCCCTACTGGGATTTGGAATTGTTTGTGACCTGTAACCCCTATTTTTCCACCAATATATCCCTATGGGAATGGAAATGCTTATCCTATTCCTGTCCCGCTAGTGTATATTGGAAACAGATAACTTTTTCTCTAGGCTTCATATGTCCACCTGGAAGAGAGGAATTGTGCCCCAGGGCAGACCTCACCCATAAATAATTATGATGAGACTTTGTACTTAGCATGGTTTCTGAAATGACTTAAGGCTTTTGGGATATTGTGAAAGAATTAATGTATTTTGCATATGGAAAGAACATGTCTTTTGGGGGACCAGAGAGTAGAGTGTGTTGGTTTGAAACTGTATGTACCTCAGAAAAAACATGTTCCTAAATCATACCTATTCCTGTGGGTGTAAACCCATTGCAAATAGGACATTTTGATAAGGTTACTTCAGTTAAAGTGTGTCCCACCTCAACCAGTATGGGTCTTAATCCTATTACTGGAATCCATTATAAGTGAATGAAATTCAGACAGAAAGAGAAAGCCATGGAAGCAAGAAGCTGAAAACAATGATGCCCTGGAAGAGAAGGGAGAGACCAGAAGATGCCACCATGTGCTTTGCCATGTGGCAGAGAAGCTGAGGATCCCCAGCAGCCTGTCTTCTGGAAGAAAGCAACACCTTGATAATGCCTTGATTTGGACATTTTCCTCAACTTTAACTGTGAGTGAATAAATCCCCATTGTTTATGCCAACCCACTCCATGATATTTTCTGGAGCAGCCATGAAATTAAATCATGGATATTTTCTAGAAAATATATAAATGTACAAAATCAGCCTAAGAAAAATTGCAATATGACGTCTAATAACCATTAAAGGTATTGAAAATATTGCCAAAAATAAACCCAAAGTGTTCAAAACAGTCAGTTTTAAAGATGAGTTTACCAATATTCAAGGATATAAAACTCACATTGAAAAAAATTCTTTTAAAACACTTAAAAATATTGAATATTGAAAAAACATATGATTCAAAATTCATGTATTTAACTACAGTAACAAAGAAGAAAATCATTTAATCAAGGGAAAAATGAAAAAATAGCATATAAATTTATCACTTGTTGACAATTTAAAAATCACTTATGCTACCAGTATAATGGAATGTTTAACTTAATAAATGATTATTAACTGAAGTCTACAGCAAAAAAAACGGTTTTTAAAAATGAAAATTGTATGCCTCATAAACTGAAAAAATATAAGGCTCATTATCACTGCATACTTTGATTTTATAACAAGTATTCTATTTATAGTAAAAGGAAAATGAATAAAGGTATAATTATTTGCAAGAAAGACATTGTCATTTTTTATGTGTTGTAGAACTATTCATTTTTAAAAATGAAGGAGATCCAATTGAGAAGCCATAAACTCTCTTACAGGTTTAATGCAGTATCAAGATAAAAGATAAACATACAACAATCACTCTTTGTTATACAATAGAAATAATAAGTTGATATCTTGTTAGAAAGCCAAGAGCTTATTAAAAGTGCAGAATCATGGGGCCGGCCGGATAGCCCAGTGGATAGGGCGCTGGCATACCACATGGGAGGCCCCGGGTTCGGTTCCCGGGGACCTCTCCTAGCGGGCAGACCGCCTTGAGAATGGCAAGCCGACATGGGTTGGCCGGAGCCGCCGTGGGCAGGGCAGGTCGCCCGTG
>PVKH010026517.1:0-13194 GCA_004027955.1 Chaetophractus vellerosus
TCATGACAATAATAATGATGCTCTTATAGAAAAATGTGCCTGAGTTATTTTCGCATTTGGCATTTGTTATTAATCCCCTGATGGTGAAGCTGCTGTTTATATTCATCTTGTCTCACACTTTTTAGGTTTTGTTTTAGTGAAAGAAAGTTTTCTGCTTGACATAACAAAATGCCATCCTCAATCACAGGCCCAAGGGACTGTTTTTGTTACTTATTTATTTTCTGGTGTATGCTTTGTCACCAGTGTTCAATTTCATTTGCTAGAGGAACTTGTAAAAATAACACCATCTGAGAATGTCAAGTTTTTTTTTTCTGTTTCTGTTTTCTGAAACTCATCTATTTCTAAAGATCTATCCATAACTACCAACTTTTCAGTCTATTTTTTAGCAACCCTTTGCTCTGGTGTTGATGTAGTCACAATAAACCATGACTTTGAGCTAACAGTTACACATGACCGCTGGCTCCTTGTATTTGAGAAAAATGAAGCCTAGTCTTTGCTGGGTCTTTGTGCTACCTGACAAAAGAAGTATGCTCCACCTTTGATGGTTCTGCTTTGTCAGAATGTTTTCTCAGATAGTCTTTTCAGTTAAAATATACAATACAGCATCAGAATTATGTGGTCGCACTGCTATCTAGCAGCATAATGTTTATTTAATATCACCTATAATAATTTCACATGTGTACCTCAGGTCTTTATCATTTAAACTTGGGCTGTAGATTCATGAAAGTCTAACCCTGTTGAAATCTGTATCCCTTTTATAACACTTTTGTCATTTCACCACAGTGTCTCAGTTTCTTCTCTTGTAAAATGAAATTTTAAACATATTGCTTTTCTCTGGTTTTAGTAAAAGCAAAGCATTGAGACAACCATTTAGGAGGAAATTCTGACCAAGGAAATGCATTAAAATTTTCAACAACTATAAACATAGAAATGCAAATCCAAACCAAATAGAGTCTCATTTTACTTCCTAGAACGTCCAAAAGATTTGTCCAACTCTTCTGCTTCTCTTTTACCTTGGAGAAGGGTTCACAGATCATCTGCAGCAAATGAAAAGCTAGGTGAAGGTTTAGGGGCACATACCAGAGCTTTAAAGTTCTCAGCTTAGTATTGTTCACTGGCGTTGTACGTTCCTTCAGCATGGCACAAAGAAGTGATAAAAACTATGAATATTTTAGAAACAACTTTTTAAACAATATTCTAATTAGGATGAAAAATTATCCAGGAAGTATAAGCATACAGAAAACTAGAATTTTGGTTGGTTTTAAGATATTGTGCCTGCTGTATGCACTAACATGGACATTCACCAGAAAAATACCATGTAACTCTTGGAAAAATAGGATTTTGTTTAGTTTTAGGACATAATGGGGAAAATGGCTCCACAGGTTTTTGAAAAGTTATGCTAGGCAACAGTGTGCAATACAAAATTTACGTTTATTTGTTTACTCAGTCGGCAAATATTTGTCAAGTATCTGCTATGTGCCAGTAACTGTTTCAGGTGCTGAGGATACAGATTGAACAAGACAAAGTCCCGGACTTCGGAAGACTTAAGTTCTAGAGAAGGACACAGGTAATATACAGGTAGCAAATAAAAATACAATTTCAGGGAGTAATTGTGAAAGACTGTAAAATTTCTGAGATTTTACCCTACTTGCAAGCTAACAAGTTAGCCCATCACAGTTTCATGGATGGTGGCAGAAGACCTAAAATTTTACACCCATGAAAGATTTCTTAAAAGCTGAAAGTAAAATAAAAATATTTTCCAAAGGAAAAATTGAACAACAGCAGACTAGCACTAAAGGAAATATGAAAGGAATTCTTAAGATAGAATAAAAATGTGATCCCAGATAAAACATAAAAATTCAGGGAGAAATATAGACCAACATTAAAGGTAAATATGTGGATAAATCCAAATTAATATTGATTATAAAAATCAATAATGTATTGTGGGATTTAAAATAGATGGGCAAGTAAATACATTGCAACAATAGCACAAAAGCAGAAGCAGGTAAATGGGTTCTGTGTTGTCAAGTCCTTCAGGAAACTGGATTAGCTGTGCACGAGATTTGTTAGGGGCAATGCCAGTGAAGGAAAATGGCCAAAAGAGCTGTCATCCCACGATACAGATCTGACCCCAGGTAAAAGATAGAAAGAGGGAAAGAAGACTGGATGGAAGCATTTAGACTTTGTACAGTTCTAAGAGAGTTCAGGAAGTCTTTTGGGACTCTTCAAGCCAAAAGTCATGGTCGGAGAAGTCCCTTAGCTCCCGGGAACAGGCATGCCTTAGTTATCCCTGCTATGCTCAGACACTGCCTGGAAGCACCTGTTGGGAACAGCCTTCATGTGAACACAGTGGTCGATTTCAGAGCACCACAGAAGTCACTTATGCTTCCCTCAGTGGAGATCTGAGAGGTATATTCTTACAGCCACCACAGATTGAAGGCCTTCTAAAGTCATGTGGGAAGTAATTTTAAACTTTATGTTAGAACTTCAATGACTCCAGGATTTACGTTGTCATCTATAAGGTAACCACTAAAAGAATAGTAAAAATATATATGACAAAGCTAATAGTGAAGAGAAATGGAGTAATAAAAAATACTTGATTAATCCAAAAGAAGGAAAGGACAGAAAATGGAATATACAACAAGAAGAGCAGTTAGAAAACAAGTAGGAATATAATAGATTTAAATCAGAATATGTAAGTAATTACATTGAATGTCAAGGGACATTCCAATTAGAAGATAAAGATAGTTAGACTGATTTAAAAAGCAAACATCAACTATGTGATGCTTACAAGATACACTTTAAAAATAAGAACAGAGAAAGTTAAAAGTAAAAGAATGGAAAAATCATAACATGCTAACTAACCTTTGCCAAAGAAAAGCAGGGAAAGCTATGCTACTATTGAATAAAGTAGACTTTAAGGCAAGAAGAATTATAGGTGATATAAAGGAATATTTCATAATAATAAAAGGGTAAACCTGGTGGATTTAACGATTCTAAGTTTTTATGTACCTAATAACTTATATATGTATGTCAAAAATTGACGGAACTAAAACGAGAAACAGACAAATCTGCACCCATATGGGAATATTAATACACTTTCCCCAGTAACTGATAGAATAAGGAGATGAAAATAATCAGTAAGGACATAAAAGATTTGAATAACACAATTAAAATCTGATTAAGATTCATAGAACACTGAAATCCCAAATTGTAAATTACATGTGATTTTCAAGTGCACATGAAACATTTACCAAAATTGACTACATGTGAGGCCATAAAACATGCCAAATAATTGAAGTCATTCATAATGTTTTCTGGTCACAGTGCAATTAAGGGAGACACCAGTAACAAAAAGATAACCAGAAAATCACACAAATGTTTGGAAATTAAGCAACTTCTGAGTAATCCATGGTCAAAAATATCATTTTGAAATTAGAAAATATTTGTAATTGAATGACAAAGAAATATAACTTAACAAAATTTGTGGATATAAACTAAAGCTTAGAAGGAAATTTATTACCTTAATATATTTTGTAGATAAAAACTTAAGGTGGAAAAAAATCAGTAACTGAAACATTTATCCCAAGACATTAGAAAAAAGCAACAAATTAAGCCCAAAGAAAATACAATGGAAATGATAAAAAAAAGAAACAAAAATTAATGAAATAGAAAAGAAATATACAGTGAAAGCATCAAGAAAATTAGACATTGGTTCTTTGAAGGGACTAATATATTTATAAACCCCTGGCAAAATAAATTTTTAAGAAGATGAAGGGAAGGAACAGATAATATTAAAGAAAAAAGAAATAGCAGTATAGATCCTACACACAAGGAAAATATAGTAGAAGGATAGCATGAAAAAATTATGCCAAAAATTGAAAAGTTAAGTAAAATTGAAAAACTTTTACATAACCACAACTTACCTAAATTGACCCCCACACACAAAAAAAGAGATAGAAAATTTAAATAGTCCTATAACTATTAGAGGAATTGAATCAATAATTTAAAATATTCCCAGTATGAATTGGATACTAAAAAATAACTGGAAAGAACATAATTTTTAAAAAGTAAATTGCAAGTTAATCTCTCTTACCAATGTAGGTGCAAAATTCCTAAATAAAGTTAAATCAAATTTCTCAAAATATTGTATTTAAATAAAATCATTAAATCACATTTTAAAAATGTTTCCAATGGAATCTACTACAATAATGATTCGATATCCACCATCATCTAGTTAAAAATACGTGAACCAGCTCTTCTTTGACAGTTTGAAAATTTTTCATAGTTCCTATTTCTTTTTGAACTTGTATTTTAATTCCAGTCTCTCCACATGATTTTATCCTAAAGTAAAATATTTTATACTTCATAATATTTTATTGATCACCCTATCTTACTTCTCAGGAACAAGTACATATACATGCATGTATATATTGAAATACTGTATAATTTTACATAACAATGAAGCTCTAAGTAGGCAGTCAGCAAATGTTTTCTTTAAAGGACCAGACAGTAAATATTTTAGACTCAGGAGCTATTTGGTTTTTGTTCCAACCACTAAACTCTACCTTTGTAGCACAAAAAGTGCCATAGACAGGTAATGGTTTGGCAGTTTTATATAATTATGAATTCCAAAAATATAAATTGGATTATGCTTGTAAACTCATCTGTTCATCTGGGCATGATTGGTTTATGATTAGGGCATTGACTGGGCTGCAGTGAGTAGGGCGTTGAGCCCCACCCCTCGGTGGCTGTGGTCTCAAGTTTAAAAAGCAAGACAGGAGACTTGAGAAGCAGTTCTGATGTTGGAGAGAAGCGCTCCAGGAGAAGATAAGTGAGCCGTTCACCCGATAGTCTACAGCTGGCCTTGTGGAGAGACGCAAAAGCGTAGAGAGCCTCATGGTCTACAGCTGAACTTGTGGAGGAAACAGAAGCTAAGCCCGGAGAGAAACACAGCCCCGGGAACAGAGGAACCCAGAAGCCTGAACCCTGGAGACGTTGGCAGCTGTCTTGCTCCAATACGTGGACTTTGGTGAGAGAACTTTATCCTTTGTGGCCTGGTAACTGTAAGCTTCTACCCCAAATAAATACCCTTTATAAAGACCAACCAATCTTTGGTATATTTTCAAAAGGCACCCCTGTGGCTGACTAATACAGACAATATGCAAACAAATGGGTATGGCTGTATTCCAGAGAAACATTATTTACAAAAAACAGGTTGCACGTTGGATTTTGCCTGTGGGTTGTAGTTTGCCAACCCCTGTTCTAAGTGATTAAAAAATCTTTATTGTTAGACTGAAATGACATTTAAGAATCAAATGACTCCAATTTTCTACTTTCATGGATGTAAACACATGGGAACATGCCCTCATTTTTGGCCTGCTAGGATGTATAGATACTACACAGTGGGTTGGCTTAAACAAGAGAAATTTATTGGCTCAGTTTTGAGGCTAGGAGAAGTTTAAAATCAAGGTGTCAGCAAGGCGATGCATTCTGTCCAAAGACTGTGGACTATATAAAGAGAGAAGTGGTAAGATGGTATCAGTTTAAAAGGGCACTCACCGTCTCTCTTGCAAAAAACGGCTGAGAGGGGACAAGATCCTGCCCGAGTGAGCTGTTTTGGGAACCCACAGAGCAGGAGGCTTCAGGGCATCAATCTGGAGGGATTGGGAGAAACAGATAAATTGCCCAAGGTAAGACCATGAGTTTCTTGCCATGGACGACTAAGCCCCACCCTCAAGGCAAAAGACCACTGTGAGCCCTGACTCCCGAAGGCCACCCAGCAGGAGGGAGAGTTCTCCAACAGTGGGAGGATTCTTGCAAAGGGTGGAGAGGGGTTTCCATTCTGTGGGTTTGGTTGCCTAGACCCCCTTTGAGCTTTGGGATGCATACCAGATGGCTTGAGGTGGCACAAGGAAGAGAGGAGAGGCACATCTGCTGAGGCAGCCTGATTTACCAAACTGCCCCGGGATAAGGAAACTTGGCCTGGGAGGGGGTGGGGGCAGGCAATTGACCAGCCCTGTGCTGAAAACTATCAAAATTTCAACTCTCCTAAGGGAGGTGGGCAATAGGAAGCACTTAATAAGCTTCTAAGAGCCTATTTAGGATCCCAGCGGAGGAGGGGATGGTTTGGAAGAGGGTTGAGAGTCATTTTTCTGCAGTGAGTTTGGTCACCAGGGTCCCATTTGAATTTCAGAAGGGAACACAACCAGCTAGGAGAGGTGAGGGGACAAGAACATAGGCTATTGCGTCCTGCTGCCTTAGGAGAGAAAGCAATAGGAATAGAAAGAGGGCAGAGACAGGCAGGATCCTAATCAGCAGGAATCTACCCAACTGCAAAGAGTCAAACATCCCTGAGGAAAAGTGACTGAATAGCTTTCTGAAGAGCTAACAGACCCAATGAGAAAATTTAGCTCAGTGGAGGAGTTTCCACCTTGAATATACGAGGTCTCCAGTTCAATTTCCAGCTCCTCTTAGAGCAGTGATCCATTGGGATATCAAACATCCAGCTGATTATTTTTGTATTAGCTTCTCTTGGGTGTCTTATTTTTCCTAAAAACAGGTTACTTTTTTGAAAAATTTAACTTAGTTTACTCACTAAAACCTACTTCAGAACATGCAGAGGGCAGGCTGCAGGGTAACTGATTGATGAACACTGGCAGCCTGAGAAGCTACTCAGGGACCTGAGGGAACGCTATTTTTCCTTAGTTTGTGTGTGACTGCTTGCTTGTGTGTTTGTTTTTTTGTGGGGTTTTTTGTTTGTTTTTCCTTCCTTTCTCCCCCCCCCTTTTTTCTTTTCTCTTTTTATTTTTTTAAATTAGATGCTGCTGGCTTGTTTCTTGTTTGCTCCATTTCTTCTTCCTCGATTTCCCCTTTTCTGTGTATACCGATTTTGTCTACCAACGCTATCTCTTTTCCGTCCTTCATCTTTCAATCTTCCACTCTGTGTTGTTGTTCTGACATTCTACATCTCTTTGTTTGGCCCTCAATTTTTCTGGTTTTTATTTCTATCTCATCTATCCTGTTTTCTTTCTTTTATTAACTTTTTCTTTTTGTCTTTTGTCTTTCCCTATCTCCTCATCATTCTGGCCTTTTAATTCATTCTATATATTTTTCTCTATGCAGTTTCCCATTTCATTGTTGGTACTCTACTTTTTTATTCCTATTACTCTACACTGCTTACATGAGTTAAATATTCATTTTTCTAGGTATTATACAGTTCCTATTCTAACTTGTACTATTATTATTACTATTATCCTTTTTCTTTTCTTACCTCTTTTGCTTTCTCTGGCCCTAATCTTTTCCCTTCAAGGGAACATAGACAACAGCAAGGAAATAGAATAAGAGGAACAAAGTGTCAAAGAGAAAACTTATCACAAACACAAAAACAGCAACTAAATAAAACCCTAGAGTAGAGAGAGAAGCTAATCAACTGAATAAACCCATCAAGATAAAAAGATGACCAGATAGCAACAAAAAGTTACAAGCCATACTAAGAAATAGGAAGACATGGCCCAGTCCAAAGAACAAACAAAAAAACCAGGAAGAGATGCAGAACATTGAACAACTAATCAAAGCTGTCCAAACACATATCATGGAAGAACTTAATGAAGTGAAGGAAGAGATCAAGGATATTAAGAAGACACTGGGAGAACATACTGAAGAAATTGTAAACATACATAAAAAATAACAGATATGATGGTGATAAATGGCAAAATCCAAGAAATCAAAAATACACTGGAAGCACATAACAGTAGATTTGAACAGGCAGAGGAAAGAACCAGTGGTGTGGAAGACAGTACATCTGAAATCAAACAGATGGTAGAACAGATAGATAAAAAGATAGAAGAAATCCAGCAGGAACATAGGAATTTGAACAACACAAAATGCACAAATATATGCATTACAGGCATCCCAGAGGGAGAGGAGAAAGGAAAGGGCACAGAAGGAGTGTAGGAGGAAATAATTGCTGAAAACATCCCAACCTTATTGAGGGAGATGGATGTACATGTCCAGGAAGTGCAACATACACCTAACAGTTTAAATCTGAACAGGCCTACTCCAAGACATATACTTGTCAAAATTGTTCAAGACAAAGAGAAAATACTAAAAGCAACCAGAGAAAAAAGAACCATCGCATACAAGGGAAGCTCAAAAAGATTAAGTGCTGATTTCTCATCTGAAACCATGGAGGCAAGAAGGCAGTGGTATGGCATAGTTGAGGTACTAAAAGAAAAAAACTTCTAGCCAAGAATTCTCTATCCAGGAAAGCTGGCATTCAAAAATGATGGAGAGTTTAAAATATTTACAGATAAACAGAAATTAAGAGAGTATTCCAATAAGAAAGCTGCCCTTCAAGAAATACTAAAGGGGGTTCTGCAGGCTGAAAGGAATAAACAGGAGAGAGAGAGAGGTGGAGGAGAGTGTAAGAACAACTAAAAAGAAAAAAAGAGAAATAAAAACAACATATGACATACATAAACCCAAAGAAGATATGGCTAATGTAAGTAATTCCTTGAGAGTAAAAACATTGAATGATAATGGATTAAACTCACCAGTCAAGAGACACAGATTGGCAGATGGATAAGGAAATATGACCCATCTACAAGAAACCCACCTTAAACCAAGGAACACAAGGAGGCTGAAAGTGAAAGGCTGGAAAACAAACTATCAAGCAAACAATAACAAAAAAAACAGTGGGAGTAACTACACTAATATCAGATGAAATAGACTTTAAATACAAAACCACTGTAAGAGACAAAGATGAACATCATATATTAGTAAAACGGGTAATCTTTCAAGAAGAAAGAACAATCATAAGCATTTATGCACCTAATTGGGGTGCCTCAAAATACATGAAGCAAACACTGGAAAAACTAAGTTAGAAATAGATGCCTCTACAATTATAGTGGGGGACTTTAATACACCATTATCACCTTTAGACAGAACATCTCGATAGAGAATCAATAAAGAAACAAAGACTTTGAATACTACATTAGAAGATCTGGACCTAATAGACATATACAAAACACTACACCCAAATACAGTGAGATATATGTTCTTCTCAAGTGCACATGAATCATTCCCCAAGATAAATCCACGTTGGCCACAGAAAAATTCTCAAAGAATTCAGAAAGATTGAAAGTATACAAAGTAATGTCTTTGACCACAATGGAATGAAGCTGGAAATCAGTAAGGGTCAGAGAACTAGATTAGGCACAAAGATATGGAAGTTAAACAACACACTCTTAGACAAACAGTGGGTCAAGTAGGAAATCTTAAAAGAAACCAGTAATTTCCTTGAAATGAATGAAAATGACAACACAATGTATCAAAACCTATGGGATGCAGCAAAAGCTGTACAGAGACAGAAATTCATAGCCATAAATGCATACATCAAAAAAGAAGAGCTACAATCTAAGACCTAACTGCACACCTGAGGAATTAGAAAAAGAACAGCAAACTAACCCCAAAGGAAGTAGAAAGAAGGAAATAACAAAGATTAGAACAGAACTACATGAAATAGAAAATTAGAAAGCACTAGAAAAAATAAACAAAACCAAAAGCTGCTTCTTCAAGAAGATCAATAAAATTGACAAACCCTTAGCTAGACTAACAAAGAAAAAAAGAGAAAAGGTGCAAACACACAAAATAAGGAATGAGGAAAGGGATATCACCACTGACCCCACAGAAATAAAGAGTATCATAAGAGGATACTTTGAAAAAGTATATGCCAACAGGAAGGATAATTTAGAGGAAATGGACAAATTCCTAGAAACTCACAAGCAGTCCACATTGATGAAAGAAGAAATTGATGAACTCAACAGACCAATCACAAGTAAAGAGATAGAATCAGTCATTAAAAACCTCCCAACTAAGAAGAGCCCAGAACCAGATGATGTCACAGGTGAATTCTACCAAACATTTCAGAAAGAACTAACACCAATACTGCTTAAACTCTTCCAAAAAATAGAAATAGAAGGAACATTGCCTACCTCATTCTATAATGCCAATATTACCCTAATACTAAAGCCAAACAAAGATGCCACAAGAAAGGAACATTACAGAACAATCTCTCTAATGAACTAGATGCTAAAATCCTCAAAAAAACATTTGCTAATCATAATCAACAACACATCAAATGAATTATACACCATAACCTAGTGGGTTTCATCTCAGATATGCAAGGATGGCTCAACATAACAAAATCAATCAATCTAATACACCACATAAACAGATCAAAAGAAAAAAATCACATGATTATCACTATAGATGCAGAAAAAGCATTCGACAAAATACAATACCCTTTCCTGATAAAAACACCGCAAAAGATAGGAATGGAAGGAAACTTTCTGAACATGATAAAGGGTATATATGAAAAGCCCATAGCTAACATCATATTCAATGGTGAAATCCTAAAAGCTTTCCCTCTAACATCGGGAACAAGATAAGGATGCCGACTATCACTGCTCCTTTTTAAAATTGTGCTAGAAGTACTTGCCTGAACACTGAGGCAATAAATACATATAAAAGGCATCCAAATTGAAAAGGAGGAAACAAAAATTTCACTGTTTCTAGATGACATGATCCTATACATAGAAAGCCCTGAGAAATCGACAACAAAACTTCTAGAACCTATAAATGAGTTCAGTAAAGTCATGGGTTATAAGATCAATGTGCAAAAATCAGTAGCATTTCTGTAAACCAATAATGAGCAATCTGATGAGGAAATCAAGGAAAAAATGCCATTTACAATAGCAACTAAAAGAATCAAATACCTAGGAATAAACTTAACTAAAGATGTAAATGACTTATACACAGAAAATTACACAACACTGTTAAAGGAAACCAGAGAAGACTTAAATAAATAGAAGAATATTCCCTATTCATGGATAAGACTAAACATCATTAAGATGTCTATCCTACCCAAACTGATCTATAGATTTAATGCAATCCCAATAAAAATCAACACAGCATTTTTTTACTGAATTGGAAAAACTAACTATGAAATTTATTTAGGAGGGCAAGAGGCCCCAAATAGCCAAAGACATATTGAAAAAGAAAAGCAAAATTGGAGGAATCATACTAGCTCACTTTAAAATATACTACAAAGCTACAGTGGTCAAAATTGCATGGTATTGGCACAAGGATAGACATACTGACCAATGGAACCAAATTGAGAGTTCTGATATAGATCCTCAGATATACAGTCATCTGATATTCGACAAGGCCACCAAGCCCACTCTACAGGGAGACAATGGCCTCTTCAACAAATGGTGCTTGGAGAACTGGATATCCATATCCAAAATATTGAGAGAGGAACACCATCTCACACCTTATACAAAGATCAACTCAAGATGGGTCAAAGATCTAAATATAAGAGCCAAGACCATAAAGACTGTAATGGTTTGAGTTTGATTTAATTATGAATTCCAAAAATATAGATTAGATTATGTTTGTAAACTAATCTGTTCATCTGGGCATGATTAAGTTATGAGTAGGGCGTTAACTGCCACGTCAGTGAGACGTTGAGCCCCACCCCTTAGTGGACATGGTCTCAAGTATAAAAGGCTAGATAAGAGGCAGCAGAGAAAAGCAGATTGAGAAAAGCATATTGAAAGAAGAGATTTGGAGAAGGAGATTTGAGGAGCAGTTCTGATGTTGGAGTGAGCCGTTCGCCCGATAGTCTACAGCTGGCCTTGTGGAGAGACGCAAAGCATAGAAAGCCTCATGGTCTACAGCTGAACTTGTGGAAGAAGCAGAAGCTAAGCCCGGAGAGAAATGCAGCCCCGGGAACAGAGGAACCCGGAAGCCTGAACCCTGGAGACGTCGGCAGCCATCTTGCTCCAACACGTGGACTTTGGTATGGGAAAAAATTTATGTTTTGTGGCCTGCTAACTGTAAGCTTCTACCCCAAATAAATACCCTTTGTAAAGACTGACCAATCTTTGGTATATTTCAAAAGGCACTCCTGTGGCTGACCAAAACAAAGACCTTTGGAGATAATGCAGGGAAACATCTACAGGACCTTGTAATAGGAAATGGTTTCATGGACTTCACACCCAAAGCACGAGCATCAAAAGAAAAAATAGATAAATGGAATCTCAAAATTAAAAACTTTTGCACCTCAAAGGAGGTTATAAAAAAAGTAAAATGGAAGCCTACCCAATGGGAGAAAATATTTGGCAACCGTATGTCCGATAGGAGCCTAATATCCAGCATATATAAAGAAATCCTGTACCTTGAAAACAAAAAGAAAACCCATTTGAAAAATGGGCAAATGAACTTGAAAAGACACTTCTCCAAGGAAGAAATACAAATAGCTAAAAATCACATGAAAAGATGCTCAACATCACTAGCCATTAGGGAAATGCAAATCAAAACTACAATGAGATACCATCTTACACCCATTAGAATGGTGGCTATTTAAAAAAAACAAAGGACTACAAGTGTTGGAGAGGGTGTGGAGAAATGGGAACCCTTATCTACTGCTGATGGGGATGTAGAATGGTCCAGCCATTGTGGAAGACAGTTTGGTGGTTCCTCAAAAAACTAAGTATAGAACTGCCATATGATCCAGCAATTCCACTGCTGGGCATATACCCAGAAGAACTGAAAGCAAGGGCATGAACAGATATATGCACACCAATTTCATAGTTGCATTATTCACTATTGCCAAAAGTTGGAATCAACCCAAATGCCCATCAACAGATGAATGGATAAACAAAATGTGGTACATACATACAATGGAATATTTCTTAGCTATAAGAAGGAATGGAGTGCTAACATATGGGATAACATGGACAAATCTAGAGGACCTTATGTTGAGTGAAGCAAGCCAGGCATCGAAGGACAAATATTACATGACTTCACTGATATGAATTAAGCAAATCAAGTAGACTCAGAGAGCTATTGTCTGGAAGATAGGTTTACAGGAAATGGAAAGGGAGAAGAAGTTTGTGATCCAATGCACATATGGATGTAATCTATGATAAGGTGGAAGTGTGTAGTTGGGCAATGAAGGGATATGACAGGAGGGTAGTGATACTATTGGATTGGGTGGTGCAGATTTGACAGGCTGGTAGAGTGTGGAGGGTGGTTTGGACAATTCATGGAATTTGGAGGAGGGTTGGGGGAGGGACCAGGTAAACACTGGGGATGATCTGGTATGTGGTTGAAAGTACAAAGTTGGGA
>PVKH010026518.1:0-13196 GCA_004027955.1 Chaetophractus vellerosus
ATAAATAAATAAAATAAATCTCTAAAAAAAAAGTCAGTTGGCCATAGATGTGTGGGTTTATTTCTGAACTCTCAATTCTATTCCATTGGTCTATATGTCTATCTTTAGACCAGTACCACTCTGTTTGGATTACTGTAGTTTTGTATTAGGTTTTGAAATTGGGAAGTGTGATTCCTCCAACCTGTTCTTCCTTTGCAATATTGGTTTGGATATTCGGCCCTCTTTGCAATTCCATATGAATTTGAGGCTTGGCTTTTCCATTTCAGCAAAAAAGGCTGTTGAGATTTTGATAGGTATCACAGTGAATTTGTAAATAGTTTTGTAGTATTGGCATTTAATAATTTTAAGTCATCCTATCCATAAACACAGATGTCTTGCCATTTATTTAGGTATTCTTTCATTTCTTTCGGTAATGTTTTGCAGTTTTCAGTGTACAAGACCTTCACTTCCTTGGTTAAATTTACTCCTATGTATTTTATTCTTTAAGGATCTATTACAAATAGAATTGTTTCTTTTCTTTTTTTTTTTAATTTTTAGAATTGTTTCTTAATCTCCATAGCAGAATATTCTCCTTTGGTGTATAGAAAAACAACCAATTTTTGCATGCTAATATTGTAGCCTTGAACTTTGCTGAATTTGTTTATTAGTTTCAGTAGTTTTCTTATAGCTTCTTTGGAATTTTATATATAAAGGATCATGCCATCCGTGAATAGAGATAGTTTTACTTCCTCCTTTCCAATTTGGATGCTGTTGATTTCTTTTTTTTTTCCAAGATTTATTTTTATTTATTTATATAGCCCCCTTGTTGCTTGTGCTTGCTGTGTTCATTTGCTTTGCGTTTTTCTGTGTCTGCTAGTCTCCTCCTGTTGCGTCATCCCGCTGAGTCAGCTCACTGCGCGGCGGCTTGCCCTTCTCGCGGTGGCTTGCCGCTATGATTTTTGCATCTATACTCCTAAGGGAAATTGGTGTGTAGTTTTATTTTCTTCTGATGTCTTTATCTGGCTTTGATATTAGGGTAATGTTGGCCTCATAGAATGAGGTAGGAAGAGTTCCCTTCTCTGTAAATTTTTTGGAAACGTTTGAGAAAGGTCAGCGTTAATTCTTATTTGAATGTTTGGTAGAATTCACCAATGGAGCTATCTGGTCCTTTACTTTTCTTTGTTGAGAAGTGTTTCCATTTCCTAGGCTTCTCAAGGAAATACCATAAAATGGGTCAGGTAAAACAATGGGAATTTATTTGCTCATGGTTTGAGGCTGAGTAAAAAGTCCAAATCAAGGAATCATCAAGGTATTGCTTTCTTCCCGAAGACTGGCATTCTGAGGATAGCTGCTGGCATCTTTGGTCTCTATCTTATGATATGGCAAGACACATGGTGGCATGTCGTGGCCTTTCCCTTAACTTCTGCATTCCATTGATATTCAGCTTGTTGTTTCCTGTGGCTTTCTCTCTCTGTGTGTTTGAATTTCACTCTGCTTATAGAGGACTTCAGTAATAGGATTAACACCCATCTTGATTGAGCTGGGTCAAACTTTAACTGAAGTAACCTCATCAAAAGGTTCTGATTACAGTTTAATCCACAGGAATGGATTAAATTGAAGAACATGTTTTTCTGGGGTACATACAGCTTCAAACCATCACAGAGGTTTTGATGACTGATTCAATCTCTTTACTGATTATAGGTCTGTTGAGATCATCTATTTCCACTTGAGTCAGTTTAGATAAGCCCTGTGTTTCTAGGAATTTGTCAACTTCTTCTAGATTATCTAATTTATTTGCTTATAATTATTCATAGTATTCTCTTATAATCCTTTTAATTTCCACAAGATCAAAAGTAATGTCCCCTTTTCCTTTTGGATTTCAGTTATTTGCATCTTCTCTCTTTTTTTTGTTAGTCTAGCTAACAAATTATTTCTCGATTGTTTTTCTACTCTCTATTTCATTTATCTTGATACTGTTCTTTATTATTTCTTTCCTTCTACTTACATTAGGTTTAGTTTGCTCTTCTTTTTCCAGATGTGAAATTAGGTCACTGATTTGAGATTTTTCTTCTTTTTCAATGTAGGCGTTCATAGCAATAAATTTCTGTCTAAGCACTGCCTTTGCTAAAGTCCCATAAGTTTTGGTCTGTTGTGTTTTTGTTTTCATTCACTTCAAGATATTCCCTAGTTTCCCTTGTGATTTCTTCTTTAACCTATTGTTTGTTTAAGTGTATGTTGTTTAATTTCCACATATTTGTGAGACTTTCAATTTTCCTTGCGTTATTGATTTATAGCTTTATTCCATTGTGGTCAGAAAATTCTTTGTATAATTTCAATCTTTTAAAATTTATTGAGACTTGTTTTGTGACCTAACATGAGGTCTATCCTGAAGAATAGTCCATGAGCCCTTGAGAATAATATGTATTCTTCTTTTTTTTTGTATGTAGTGTTCTGTACATGTCTGTTAGGTCTAATTTGCTTATAATATTGTTCAAATTCTGTTTTTCCTTATTGCTTTTCTGTGTAGATGGTGTGTACATTAATGAAAGTAGTGTATTAAAGTTTCCGACTATTATTGGAGAAGTGTCTATTTCTCCCTTCAGTTTTGTCAATTTTTGCCTCATGTATTTTGGGGCTCTGGGCTTACATGCATATAGTTTTGTAACGTTAGATCTTCTTGGTGGATTGACTCTTTTATTAATATAGTATTCTTATTTGTCTCTTGTAACAGTTTTTGACTTAAAATCTACTTTGCCCGATATTAGTATAGCCACTTGAGCTCTCTTTTGGTTACTCTTTTTATTTATTTTTATTTATTTATATATTTTTTAGTTAGGCCAGTAAAAATAATTTATTGAGAAATAGGGGAAAAGATCAAAGCTTGCTGAGAAATGGGAGAGGACAGAAATATGCAACAAGATTTGATATGGGCTTCTCTAGGCAGAGAGAATGGAGGTTACTCTTAAGATGGAATATTTTTTCCATCCTTTAATTTTCAATCTATTTGTAGCTATGGGTCTAAGGTGAGTCTCACCTTACAACATCCAGTTAAATCATGCTTCCCCCCACCCCCAGTCTGCCAATCTGAGTCTTTGACTGGAAGTTTAATCCACTTACATTCAAAGTAATTACTAATAAGGCAAGATTTGCCTCAGTCACTTTGTTTTTTGTTTCTTGCAAGTCTTATGCCTTTTTATCTCTCATTGCTTCCGTTGTAGGCTTCTTTTGTGTGTAGTTGATCTATTGTAGAGAAACAGATTGATTACCTTCTCATTTCCATTTCTGTATATATTTTAAATAGTTTTTTTGTGTGGTTACAATGGGGTTTGTATTTAACATCCTATCTATAACAAACTAGTTTGAAATACCATCTTAGTGTTAATAGCATGCACAGTCTTTGCTCCTTAACCCCTCTATACCTCCTCTTTGTATTGTATTTGTCACATATTATCTCTTTATATTTTGTGTGCCCATAACATAGAAGTATGACCATTTCTTATGCAATTGTAGTTTAAATCTTGAAACAAATTGAAAGTAGAGTTACCTACTGATAATACAATACTACTGGTATTTATGTTTATCCATATATTACATTTACCAGAGATATTTTTCTCCATAAAGCTCCAACCTATCTACTGTCCTTTCTTTTGAACCTGAAGAAATCCCTTTAGCATTTATTGTAGGATAGGTCTTGTGGTGATGAACTCCCTCAGCTCTTTGTTTACTTGAGAAAGTCTTAAACTCTCCCTCATTTTTGAAGGACAGTTTTTGCTGGATATAGAATTCTTGGTTGGCAATTTTTATCTTTCAGTACTTTTTTTTTTCTTAAAGATTTTTTATTTATTTATTTTTATTTCCCCCCCCCCCCACTTGTTCTTGCTGTGTTCGCTTTTTGGTGTTCTTCTGTGTCTGCTTGTCTCCCTCTGCTGCAGCATCCTGCTGAGTCAGCTCACTGTGCGGCGGCTTGCCTGCTCGCAGCAGCTTGTCTGCTCCGCGGCGGTTTTTGCTTGCTCGCAGTGGCTTGCCAGCCTGCGGTGGCTTGCCTGCTCGAGGCATGTTGCCTGCTCGAGGAGGGCCCGAGAACTGAACCCGGGTCCTCCCATGTGGTAAACCAGAGCCCTACCAATTGAGCTACAGCCGATTCCCTTTCAGTACTTTAAATATGTCACATGCTGTCTTCTTGCCTCGATGGTTTCTGATAACAACTCAGCACCTAATCTTATTGAGGACCCCTGTAAGTGATGATTCACTTCTCTGTTGCTGCCTTCAGAATCCTCTTTTTTATCATTGGCATTTAACATTTTTATTGTTATAGGTCTTGGAGAGGTCTATTTGGGTTTATTCTATTTGGAATTTGTAGGGCTTCTTCAATGTCTTTATTCATGCCTTTCATCATTTTGGGTAGTTTTCAGCCATTATTTCTTCAAATGTTCTTTCTTTTTCTTTCTCTTTCCCTTCTCCTCGGATGCTCATAATGCATATGTTGGTATGCTTCATATGGTCTTATAAGACCCTTAGGCTCTGATCACTTTTTTGCCCAATCTTTTCTGTATCTGCTCTCTAGATTGAATGACTTTAATTGTTCTGCCTTCTAGTTTGCTGATTCTTTCTTTACCCTATTAAATCTGCTGTTGAACGTATTTAGTGTATTTGTAATCATTACTGTGTTTTTATCCTCAAAAGTTCTGTTTGGTTCCTTTTTAAAATTTCTAATTTCTCCTTCTGTTCATGCGTCAACTTCTTGATTTTTTTTAGCTCTATGTTTGTATTTTTTTTTAGCTCTTTGAACTTATTTATGAGATTTGATTGAATGTCTTTGATTCCAACGTCTGTGCCTCCTCTGTTGTTTTGATTTGTTCCTTTGAGTGGCCATCTCTTCCTGTTTCTTTGCATGTCTTGTGATCTGTTGTTGATATCCTGACTGTTAACTGCATAAACTGTGCAGATACAAGCATTGGGGTAGGGGCCTGGACTGGTAAATTTGTCCCATTTTTCATCTACAGGTTTAGGCATTTTTTTCTTTTTTCTTCCAATTCAGCTTCCTTGGGTTGTTCTCTAGTCTGCATTATCTTCCAGAGATTTGAGACAATTGATTTTTGCCTTTTTATTTTGTTGTTTCTAAGGGGAACATTTACCAAGACATCCTATGCCACCATCTTGATGATATCATTCCCTACACTGTGAATTCTAGCATCTTAATTACTGTAGAATTTTACCCAGAGAGTGGCCAGTCCTTTTTTTTTTTTTTTTTTTAAACAGATTGACAGATTGGGCTTCTTAGGAATAATCATTGAACTAATAGTATTATCTGGTTTTCCTAAGATTTACTGGTTATCTGCCTGTCTGTTAAAAGCCCTGTACTCTAAGGGAGAAATACAAAAGAAATAGCAGACAGGAACTTTGCCCTCAACGAGGGGAAGAAAACATGTAAATAAAACTAAATGTCTAGTACTAGTTAATAAGTTGAAGACTACCAGTTTTTACTTCTAATTTTATTTTCTGATTCCAAAGATAATAACTACATATTTTAGGGAAATCTGTTCTAATACTATCATTGGGAGTATTTCCTTTAACACTTGTTTTTCAATGAACACATGCATATATATAGCCATTTTAATTGAATAAAATTTATAAATACTTCATATCCTGTTTTTTTATTCAATATTGTATCATACACATTTTACCATCACATTAAAAATTATTTCAAAATAAAACTTTAATGGTGGTATAATATTCTTAGTACCATAATTTGTTATCCATCTATGAATAGATATTTAGATCATTCTCAATATTTCTTATTTTTTATAATTATATTGCATTGAACAGTTTAGACCACAAACCTTTTTCCACGTTTTTACCTATTGACATAGGATAAATTCATTCTAGAAGAATTGAGAATAAATTTTTGGAAACTCTTGATACATGTTGAAAGACAACATGGAGAGTCCCAAGCAGAATTGGGCTGCACCACATTGGGCATTCAGCCCTAGGAAATTAGGTACCATATTATATATCCATTTCACTCACCAATTTGATCTATAGTCTTTGATTCTTTGATTTCCCCAAATAGAGCTTTCTACCCATTTGAAGGTAAACTTTCAGATGGTATTCGGTGGCATTTTAGATTATATTTTATTTATAAAGTTTTATATTCTCCTTTTTTAAGGGTATGGATTAATAGAATTGGAGTTCCTTATTGTATCCATATTTACTCCATAGGAGCTATATAATCTTATTACAAATTTATACAATCTCACTATCAAAGGACCTTGTATCTAGAGGGGGTCCTTCAAGTTCTGATTGCCTGTGGCCTTATATTTAACACTCTACCTGTAAGAGAAAGAAACCAGACCAAGATGAGATTCCAGAGCACAAATCCCTCAAAAGTGGGAGGGATGTCTACATTTGCGGACTTTCCATCATCAGCCCTGATAGCCAAACTTTGCTTCTGTTGATAATGGATTATGTGGTGTTATGATGATGGAATACAAATGGCACTGCAGAAGGACTGTGGATGATGTTATAATTTGAAAATGGGATCAGTATGCTTAAACTTTTATGAAAATTTACTATGATAAGCTGACCGTAAGACATCATATTGTTTGCTCCCTTTATGATAGTAGGGGTGCTACTTGACATCATGAGGGTAGTATAGTTTCCTAACATTCTCTATGCCAGACTGGTCTCTTTCTCACTACATTATTCCAGGGACTCGGCAGCGTACGCAAAGAGTGTTCTGATATTGGTAACGATACCTATGGTCAAATCACTTTCCAGAAATGCATAAATTTACTCTTCCATCATAAGAGCAAATGAGAGTGTCTCCCACCCCATTTCCTCACCAGCACTGAATATTATCTTTTAAAAACTTTTGACATGTTATTAGTTGTTTTCATGCAGTTCCGTGGCTTGTGCTGTTAGAGGAAGCCCAAGGCCTTCAGCAACATAATCCCATCAGCAAAAATGAAAAGGACTAACAATGACTAGCTTTGGTTGAAACTGGGAAAAATGTTTGGTGGTGGGAATAGAAAATGATGGATTCTGTTTATGTTAAAATAAATTTGGATTGCCTGTGGGACATCCAAGTGGTGATATCTTGTAGACCATTGAGTATCATGTGTGGTGCTCAGTAGAGAGGTATGAGATATAAATAGAACATCCAGAGTAATCAATATATGGTAAGTAAGCAAAATCATGAATATAGGTGACATCGGCAAAGGAGACTTAGATTGGGGAGAAACCTGAATGTGGAATCTTGGGGAATGTTAACTTTTAAGGGACTGAAAAAGAAGAATGGAGACATTTTAAAAATGAATTACCAAAGAGGTAGAAAGAAAACCCAGAGAGAACTAAGGAAGGAAACTTTCAAAAAGGAGGGAATGGAATGGGTGTAGCTCAGTGGTTGAGCACATGCTTTACATGTATGAGGTCCTGGGTTCAATCCCTGCTACCTCTAAAAAAAATAAAAAAAGAAAGAAAGGAGGGAACGGTCAGTATGTTCCAAAGAAGGCAAATCTATTTAAGTGCTAGTCATTGGGGTATGGGGTTCTAATGATAATAGTTAATATTTAGCAACCAAGGAATACCCTGATCTTGCCTTGCTTTTGACCTCTTCCCCTTAAGGGAGGATACACATAAGGGTTATCAAATAATAATCATATTGCCATTTTGTTAAGGACCAAGCTACAGCAATAGCTCTCAGTACAGCCCTGGTTTGGTTGGGTTCCACCACTGGCTTAGGCCTGAGGCCTAAATTAAATTTCCTCTCCTTTTACCCACTCTGGGTCAAAACGAAAGCTTAAGATCTTACCCACCTCTTGCTAGCTGTATGACAAAGGACATCAAGGTGAACAAAACCGAGGTGAACAATACCTGACAGGATCTCCTGAGGGAAGGCCCTAAGTCCAATTATCCACCAACCCACATGGAGTGGAAGAGAGAGAGGGAGCAGGACAGTAAGCCTATGTGGCCCAAAGGGACCCCGTCCTTTGGCCACTGAATCAACTGTTTCTCCTGGGCATGGAACAAGTGCTTGAAAGACTGGGAACAAAGACTGTAATGCTACATTTTGTCCCTTTAATGGGAAGAAGCAGATTCCTTCTGCTCTCTAGGAACTCAACATAAGCACAGCTTCGACACTGGCATTTGAAAAATGGTCATTATCTAAGAATAGACCCCATAATTCATGAGGACACATTCTAGAGCATTGCTGACCAATAGAATTTTCTGCAATGATGGCAAAGCTATTTAAATCTGTGCTGCACAATACGGTAACCATTAGCTGTGTGTGGCCATTGAACACTTGAAATATGATTAGTGTAACTGACGAACTGGATTCTAACTTTTATTTACTTTTAATTAATTCTAATTTAGATTTAAAGAACCACATTTGGGTAGTGGTGGCTGCAATAGTAGTGAAGTTCTAAGGATTTCAGGGAATTTTGAAATCTGTCAATACTCTGCTGTGCCCATGATAGAAGCTTGATTTTCATTTTTATCCTTTCAATTGTTATTTGGACTATCATTCCCTGTGATTTTAGACCCACTATTAAAGGTATGAATTACCACTCAATATTTATGATTATATGAATATCCACCTTTTCCTTGCTATGATCCAAGGGCTTGCAGACAAATCTTGTAGCTGCTGCTTATAGAACACAACTGACAATTGCCATGAGTCATCACCTCAGGATACTACCAATATTGACAGGCTTGAGTAATTGACAGTAACCATTTTTCATGGAGGTATGTTGAAGGCCAATGATATTTCTGGGAGGCCTGCATGGAGGAAATCAGTCATGTTAATTCTTACTTTTTACCCTATACTCAGACTGAAGAAAATCTCCAGCCCCTCCTTGAATTATCCAGTATATCCGTATTATCTATGAGGCAGACCTACTCTTCTATAACCTTGTTATAATTTCAATATATACCACTATCCATTTGATGAATGTGCTCACGTTTTGTAGACTAACATTGATCCATCTACCCATCCATCCATTATACTCATTCAGCAAATATTTATTTATTGCCTATTATGTTCTAGAAATTATCCCAGATATTAGAAGGAATATTAGTGAACAAAACAATGATCCTACTCTAATCACACACTTATGATCCTAGTTATTTGTTTCTTCTTGACCATGTTTTGTACTCAGTGGTGAAGTCTCTGTGCTCAGTGAAATTGCATTTTCCTATATACTTGACAAAAAGTTAACTCCTTGAACATTAATGACTTGACATATATTTTCCACTTCAGCTGATCTTTTTTCTTTATTAGAAAAGTTGATTCACAAAACAATCATGGATAAAATATAGGATTCTCATATACTGCCCTATTACTTACACCTTGCATTTGCATGGAACATTTGTTACAATTGATGACAGCACATTTTTATAGTTATAGTATTAACTATAGTCCATGGTTTAACTTAGGGTTCACTGTTTATATAGTGTAGTTCCATGGATTTTTTAAAAAAACTTTTATTCTGTTACCATCAATACAATCTAATATTTACCCTTTTAATCACATTCAGTATATATTTCAGTGTTAATTACTGTAATGGTTTGGCAGTTTTATGTAATTATGAATTCCAAAAATATAAATTGGATCATGTTTGTCAACTGATCTGTTCATCTGGGCATGATTGGTTTATGATAAGGGCATTAACTGGGCCACCTCAGGAGGGCATTGGGCCCCGCCCCTGGGTGGGTGTGGTCTCAAGTATAAAGGCCAGGCAGCAGATTTGAGAAGCAGAGATTTGGAGAAGCAGATTTGAGAAGCAGTTCTGATGTTGGAGAGGAGCGCTCCAGGAGAAAACAAGTGAGCCGTTTGCTGGATAGTCTACAGCTGACCTTGTGGAGAGACACAAAGCGTAGAGAGCCTCATGGTCTACAGCTGAACTTGTGGAGGAAACAAGCTAAGCCCAGAGAGAAACGCAGCCCTGGGAACAGAGGAACCCAGTAGCCTGAACCCTGGAGACATCGGCAGCTGTCTTGTTCCAACACGTGGACTTTGGTGAGGGAAGAACTTTATGCTTTGTGACCTGGTAACTGTAAGCTTCTACCCCAAATAAATACACTTTATAAAGACCAACCAATTATTGGTATATTTCAAAAGGCACCCCTGTAGCCGCTAAAACAATTACATTTGCAATTTTATATTTTATATTTTTTCTCTTAGTAAAAGTTATATATAACTTGGATGATTATCATCTTGAGAGCCATTTAAAATTAATTATTGTATATAAATATAATGTGATGCTATATAGCTTTTAAAAGAAATGAAGAGACATACATAAATTGATTTTGGAAGGAATAAAAAAAAATAAAGGTATGAATTAACATTGATGTAGACCTTATATAGCTCTTGGAGCCTCAGTTTCTACATCTATAAAATGGGAATGGTAATAACCAGTCGTCTATTGTGGAGATTAGTGTAATTGAACCATGAATTCCAAATATGCAAACTGCTTTCTCAATTGATTTGCAAATTGTCTGTCTTCTGCACTGATTTTGTGGCATCCATAAATCATTGTTTCCATGTCATGTTGAAGCAAATCCCCATGAGTGTCTGGGGCCTTCAGATAGTGGTGATGTTGTTGGTGAGGTTTACCTGTGATCAATAAGAGTGTGAGAGGAGAAGGGAACCTTGCTCATTATTGCACTCACAGTATGAAGCTCCCATAGAAACAGACAACCAACTAGGTAAATATTCTAGTTTGCTTTGCTGTTGAAAGCAGACATCATACAATATGTTGGCTTTAACTATGCGAATATATTAGCTTACAAGCTTAACTGTAGGGGCTGGCTCGATAGCCCAGTGGATAGGGCGCCGGCATACCACATGGGAGGCCCCGGGTTCGATTTCCCGGGGACCTCTCCTAGCGGGCAGACCGCCTTGAGAATGGCAAGCCGCCATGGGCGGACCAGAGCTGCTGTGGGCAGGGCAAAAAGCTGCCACGGACAGGGCAAAAGCCGCCACGGGCAGGGCAGGTCGCCCGCGAATGGAGCGCAGCCAGCCACCCGTGAACTGAAGCAAGAGCCAGCCGTGAATGGAAGCAGAAGCCGCCCACAAGCGGGGAAAGCCGCGCCTGCGCAGTGATCAGTCTCGGCGCGTCGCCACAGCAGGGTGGGGGAAGGGGAGATATGTAATAAAATAAATAAATCTTTAAAAAAAAAAAAAAGCTTAACTGTTGAAACCGTGAAAATGTCTAAATCTAGGCATCATCAATATGATGTATTATTCTCTCTGAAGACCAGCTGCTGGTCTCCTCTGTCACATGGCAAGGCACATGGCAGTGTCTGCTGGTCTTTCCCTTCTCTTTCCGGTTCTCTTGCTTTCAGCTTCTTGCTTCTGTAGCTTTCTCTCTCTTTGCCTGAATTTCATTCTCGTATCAAGGTCTCAAGTAAGAGGATTAGGACTCGCTCTGAATGAGGTGGGTCACTTTTAACCTAAGACCCTACTCACCAAAAGCTGCTACTAACAATGGGCCCACACCCACAGGAATGGAGTAACTTGAAGAACATACTTTTCTGGGGTACATACAGCTTCAAAGCATCACTGTAAATTCTGCTTTTGTCTCTACCCACAGGCCTCCAGGGTCTGGCTCCCTGGGGAGTAAGGGTGATGTGTAGGAAGAAATTTTCTGTCAAGGACGTGAAAAAAAATTCTGTCTCCCAGAATATGAGGAAGCTCTCAAGGGTGATAGGGCTGGGAATTGATGCTATCCACTTTTTAGAGCTCCCCCAATTGTGAAAAGAAACAAAAGACTTTTTCAGGGGGGCATAAATAGATTTTCAGAAATAGGGAAAGAATAAATCAATAATGACCCCACTAAACAAGAAGTGTTTACTAACACCGTGATCCTACTTATTCCTAAAGCTGAGCATGGAAAGAAAGACATTTGAGACTCCAGTTTTGATAAAACTTGAAGCAAACCGGTGATGAAACCAGCCAGCTCAGTAGCCCCCTGGTGTTCTTCCTTTGTGTGTGTGTTTGCTGCCCCCTTGACGGGATTATTTTGAGTTCTGAGAGCTAATTCTTTTCAGCCTCGCAATATGATAGGTCACTGGATAACTCCAAAGGCTTTGGTAATGACTAGTTTTCTTTATTTCATAGGCCTATTATGACATTGCTAGAGAATACCTCTCACCCTTAAAGGATTCCTTTGCCTTAAGAAATAAACTTATCCACGTTCCAATAGCTTAGAGCTGGGATGGACGTTAGAAATCATCTAAGTCTTCCCCTGTCATACTGGAGCTGAGGGTTCCAGAGATCTCTGGTGAAAGTCCAGGGCCAGACCCCAAGGTTCTTGTCATACGATAGTCACCCCCTTCCAGGAATAACAGGGGACAGAGTTTCTACTTGGTCTTTCTTTTTAGAGTTTCTCCTTTGTTTTCTCCTGTTTATTAAAATATGACACATTCTTATAGAAAATTGGAATGTAAAGAAAAGTGTTCAGTGGAGTTGTAACACCAGCTCTCCAGTTCATTGGACTCACCCAGGACAACTAACAAGGAGGTGAGGATGGACAACCACCACACCAAGGAAACGAGAGCTGATAACTGCAAGCAAGAGAGTCCCATCTATCGGCTGTATGGGATCGAAGCCCCCTCTCAATTGGAGGTGGAATGGATGTCACCACCCCAGAATCCTCAGGATTGGGGAATGAACTACGGACTGGAGTGGACTTACTGGTATTCTACTATAGACTTACTGTGATTCTAGCAATGGAAGAAATTACAGCATTGATGTGGAGGCAGTGGCCACTGGAGGCTCTGGGGACAGGGAGAGGGAAAAGCAGGATAATACGGGGCTTTTTTGGGACTTGGGAATTGTCCTGAATGACATTGCAACAACAGATGTAGGTCATTTTATATCTTCCCATAACCTGCAGAATTGTGTGGGAGAGAGTGTAGACTACAATGTGAACTATGGTCCATGCTCAGTGGCAATGCCCCAGGATGTGTTTATCTATTGCAATGAATGTGCCACACTAATGAAGGATGTTGTTTATGTGGGAGGGAATGGGAGGTGTGGGGAACGGGAAACATGGGGATCCCTATATTTTTGGTGTAACATTTATGTAATCTAAGTATCTTTTAAAAAATAAAAAATATATATATTATAAAAAAGTGTTAAGAAGAGAGTAGAGGAGGATGACACAAAAGAGAACAATGAGGAGAATGAGATGAAAGAAGGGGAGAAGGAGAGT
>PVKH010026519.1:0-13193 GCA_004027955.1 Chaetophractus vellerosus
ATCTAGCCGGGCCCTTAATTATTGTTATACATACATATTACATCTAACAACAGTACATTGTTATAATTATTACTTTAACATCTATCATCATTTCCTTAGCCCATAACAGCTTTGCTCCTGCCTATCTCCTTTGTCCTATTATTGGCAAATATATTATGCATGTTACATTTCAGTATGTTATAGGCCCAACAGTACATTAAATGAATTTTACTTCATACAGTTGCTTTTTATATCAGTTTAGAGAAGAAAGGAGAAAAAATATGCCTTTATTGTGCCTTTTATAATTATATAATTATCTTTACCCGTGCTCTTTGTTCATGTGGATTCTCATTACCAGCTGATTACCATCTGGTGTCATTTGCTTTCAGCCTGAAAAACATCTTTTGGTATTTCTTATAGGGCATATCTGCTAGCAATACATTTTCTCTGTTTCTGTTTATATGGGACAGTGTTTATTTCATTCATTTTTGAGTGATACCTTTACTGGATATAAGATTCTTGGTTGACAGTTTTTTCTTTGAGCACTTTGAATACAGCTCATTGCCTTCTGGCTTCCGTTGTTTCTGCTTAGAAGTCAGCTGTTAATCTTAGTTCCCTTGTTAGTAATGTGTCACATTTTCTGCTTTCAAGACTTTTTCCTTGTCTTGGCTTGCAGCATTTTTACTATGATGTGTTTGTTTGTAGGTCTCTCTGCCTGTATCCCATTTGACTTTTGTTGTACTTCCTGGATATGTAGGTTTTTGATTTTCAATACATTTGGGAAGTCTTCAGCTATTATTCCTTTGAATAGTTTTTCTTATTTCTCTCCTCTCATCTGGTACTTCCATTTACATATATTAGTGTGCTTAATGGTGTCCCACGTTTCTCTGAGGCTCTGTTCATTTTTCTTCAGCTTTTCCCTCTTTTTTCTTTGGTTTTTATAATCTCTATAGTTGCATCTTCAAGTTCTTATTCCTTCTTCTGCCAGTTCAAATCTCCTGTTGAATCAACCTTGGGATTTCAAAATTTCAGTTATCATTAAAAAAAGTTACCTATTTTAAAATAACTAATTTCATTCTCTTTATTGACGTTCTCTATTTGATGCAACATTGTCATCATACTTATGTTTTCTTTAGTTTTGTAAACATAATTATAATGGCTACTTTGAAATATTCTTTTCTGTTAAATTGATCTGGTCACTCTCACAGGCAATTTCCATTGTTTTTTTCTGGTGTATGGTCATTCTTTCCTGTATCTTTGTATGCCTCCTAATTTTTTCTTGGAAACTAAATATTGTACATAATATATTGCAGTTCTGAGTATTGGTCCCTCCCCTCATGGACTTTATTTGTATATTTGTTTACTGAGTGACTGAATTACTTTAGTGAAGTTGATGTTCCCTCTCCCACAGTGTTAAGCCTCTGGTGTTGCTCCTTAGGGAAGAACAGATTTGGCTAAGACAATGGTGATGGTGGGTCTCTATTCCATTAACACATCCAGCTGTTCAAGGTTGCTGATTGCTCTGTTATCATCAAGAATGCCCTCAGGCATAAATCTCTACAAACTATTTAATCAAGTTGTGACTTTTTGGAGGGATTGGTTTCTGAGGTTGGTATATATTTGTTGTGACCCCAGGAGGACACCTTCTAGCTGTCTAATTTCCTGTTTCCTGTAAACCAACAGGCCTACAGTCTAGGCTGCAGCCTCCACTGTTCTTAATAGTGCCCTTGTGTTTAAACTTCTCTGCACTCTATTGCAAATGAAATCAGTTCCTTTGATAGAGATTAGAAGCTTTCTGATTTATTTATCTGCTTCTTCCCCCAGGCACAATCTCTGAGCTAGGGCTCTGGATCTGGGTATGGGTCCAATTGGCAAGCTTCTTTCTAAGTGACACTCATGCTGTAGTTGCTGTGTGCTTGGTAGAAGGTGGAGGCAGTAGCCTGAGGTCCTCTGGGCTTGCCAGGGCAAGGGCTATCAAGGCCCCAGTATTCTTAGCATGCCACTCCCAAGTTAGAGCTTCCTTTCCACAGACAGAAGAAGGGAGCCCCACCTATTGTCCTTAGTCCAGGACTTAGTAACAGGCAACTGGGAGATGGATGTTAAACACTGAAGTCCTGCTTCTCTGGAAAAGAAAGACTGCCATCTGGGAGCTGGGAGAAGAGATAACCCTGTGTTCTTGGCTGTAGCAGTCTGGAGTGGAATCTCCACCTTGCTGAGCTGGGAAGAAAAAGGAGGGAGTGAACTTGGTTTAAATACCAGAGATTCTCACCTTTCTTAATGAATTTTTAATAAATTTTCTTGAATATATGTTTCTTCATTTGCTGTTTGCCCTTAGGACCATTTCCAGAAGCTTTAAAAATGGTTGTTTTTTAATTAATTTTTATCAGTTTCACTTTGGAGCTTGTCAGTGGAATTCTTCACACTATCATGCCACAAGTCAATCCTATAACTTTTTTAAAAACAGATAAGTTTTATTGATACGTATTAATAAACCATACAGTCCATCCAAATTGTACAGTGGTATTTGGTATGATCACATAGTTGTATATTCATCATGTCTGTCATCATTAGAGCATTTTCATTATTTCAGTACTACTAATAAAAACAAAAAACAGACAAAAAATTCATCACCTCTCAATCTCTCTGCTTCCTCTGTTGTACATAGCTGTTATTCCTGGCTATTCTTGCATATTTATTTTAAAGCCGTTTTATTGAGATATATTCACATACCATAAATCTATCCAAAGTGTATAATCAGTGGTTTTTAGTATAATCACAATATTGTGCATTCACCATCACAAAAATTTTTAGAACAATTTCGCTACTCCAAAGAGAAAAACTCCACACCCCTTAGCAGTCATGTCTCAATCCCTTTATCCTTCCCCAGCCCTGCATAACCACTAATCTAATTTCATCTTTATAAATTTATGTATATTTACATTTTATATGAATGGAATTGTACAATATGTGGTATTTTGTGTCTGGTTTCTTACAATTAGCATAATGTTTGTTTTTTTGGTCTGATATTAACATCTTGTAACATTAACATACATTCATTCAGTTTCAAAGAAAAACAGTTTTATCTATGTAATATTACCCATATTCACATTTCATATGAAGTTTTACTCTGCTATACAGCCCCATGTTACATTTTTCAGCTTTCCTTTTAGGAATTTACATGATCTTAGACTTGACTTTCAACCACTGTCATGCCATATAAAGCACTAGTTACAAACATTATGTTACACTTTAACCTTTTCTATTCATTTCCAAAGATTAACACACATCCTTTTTACGAATTCTGCACAGGTTAACCATCACCCTTCCATTCTCTAATCCTATAAATTCTTTTTCCTCTGTTCAATTAATTAATTTTTTTAACAAATCAATTTTATTGATACATATTAATAAAGCATAAATTCATCCAAAGTGTACAATCAGTTTTATTCAGTATAATCACATAGTTGTGCATTCATCACTTCCGTCATTTTTAGAGCATTTTCATTATTCCAGTAATAATAATACTAAAAGGCAAAAAACAAAAACCTATTAACTTTTTAATTTATTAAAGTTCATTTAAGTTTTAAGCCACTGAGTGTTGTTGTAAAAAAAGTTGTGACACTTCTCAGACCTTAATTTTCATTGGGTCAAAGCTGCCAGTTTTAGAGTTGAATGGTTTATGAAAGTGAAAAAGTGAAATAAGACTGGTAGATGTATATAATAGATTAGACTTAAAATTTGCATGTTATATAGGAAAAGATTAAAAAAATGAGCAAGAGACAAAAAAATTGGCTTTTAATCTTTTCCTCTTCTTGTCTGTGAATTTTAAAAATTTTTATTGTGATAACATATGTACCACATAAAAGTTCCCATTTTAACATCTTTCAGGTATACAATTCAGTAGTATTAATTACATTCACAATATTATGTCTGAAATTTAATGAGTAATCATAAATTCAGAAAAGAAAACAGTTTTCAGTATTGTAGTGAAAGGTATAGAAAGATCTATAAAATACAGTGCTATTTAAGATAGAGAACATATGGTTGGGAAAATACTTAAGATGTTACTTATCTTTTCCATTTTTAGGAAATGACCACAGGTGAACAAACCCAAGATGAAACAGGTAACTCTTAACTAGGAAACTACTAAAACTGCTTATTTAACACTAGCACAATAATTCAGTAGTGGTGGTAATTAGTAAATGAGTCAGTATGCTAGAGAATTGAACAAAATCAGCTGTTGAATATATTATCTCTAGGGAAAATATAAATTCTTGGAATGTTTCTTTAGAACAAGGGTTCTTAATCTTTTATTTCCACAGACCCCTTTGCCAGTCAGGTGAAAACCATGGACCGCTTACTAAGTCGACACTATACTGTGTATTATTTAATAAATGTATCACACCTGCACCAACACGTCCTCACAAGAGTAATGTTTTTTTGAATTTTAATTCAATCTCATCAATCCCTTGTTAATAACCCCTGCTTTAGAAGATGATTCAAGAATTAAGTGTTTACTAAAGAAGTGTTTATTGGGATGAGACTATTTGAAAATATTAACTTAATGGGAGATTGGGGAGGCATTTTCAGTGAGTAAAAGCCAACAATTGATGATTTCCTTGTATGCTGTATATAACCTGAAAAAAGCATTACTCTAGAAGGGAACAGTGGCAGGGAATATATTAAAACCTGCTACTAGAGGGTAAACACCTGAATTTAAAATCTCTTTTACATAAGAAAATTTAAGTTTCCAGATTCATTCTTCTGTTTTAAGGTTGGTATATTTTCTTACAAGGTACCAATGATGGAAGCACCGAAGCTGCCATAGCTTTACTTACAATGGGGGATCTAGCGTTGCAGTCAGAGATCAGTACTGAACAGGGTGATGGTAAGAATGAAAGATAAGTTCTACAAAAAAAGAGAAACTTTTAATATCTATCTAACTTTTAAGAAATTATATCTACGTTTGAGTAATAAGTGAATACCTGCCTTTTAAATTTGAAGTTCGTATCACATTGTTGTTTTTCCAGAAAAACTAATGTATGTGCAGTGATCCATCCACTAACTTACTTAGTACCTTTAGATGTAGTAGCAACCATTTCAAGATAGTGCACTTGGTTTATTAAGAACAATTTGTATTCTTGGAATAGTTAATATAGCATTTCTTCCATCTTTATCATCATAAATAATATAAGTTAACCAAGCTTATTGATAACGGATCACATTATACAGGTTTCTTTAGTAAAGGAGCTGTTCTTTGGGTCTTCACAGTTACATGACAGTCAAGTACAGTCTGAAGGGACAAGAGCAGTTAATTACTCAGTGAGATAATTTAAACTGTTGTGATAGTTTGGACAGAGCCAAACGATCTGTCAACCTAGATTTTTAATATATTAGCCTGAACCTGTAGAGATGCTATATTCTTTTGCTTTAAGTACATTAAATAGATAATTATCCTAATTGCATTCTTGGCACTTGTTCTGACTGGTGACAACGAGAGGCCTGCCATTCATTTTAGGACTTTTAGACCCATCACTATATATTTAAAAGGAAGGTCTCTGATTTGTGTTCACTATAGGGTACTATCTCAAAGGCAGAGTATTGTAGTAGAGCCTGTCACAGATCTCTAGAACATAAAATACAGTTTTAAGAAATTGTAAATGAAGGTACTCCCATCTTGAAATTCATCTGAGGTTATGTAGTTACTATTGAAGTAACAGAAGGACTCATTTTTACTTATAATAACACAAAGTTTCAATCTGTAAGAATTTTTAAGCTCACAACAGGTCAGATCCCTGGCATGTGATATAAGATCATAAGTTTAAAATTTTTTTTATTAGTAAGGAATTTAAAATTTACTGAAAGTTGAAGAGATTATTTTGTTTGGATACCTATTTATATTCAGTCAATTTTAATTTTCTATTTTTTTTCTGCAGTAGGATTATGTGTACTTCCTGATGTGGATTCAAAGGATAAAGCCCATATTCCTTCTAACCCCAGTAACGTGAAGCACGAAATTTTTCGTGAATGTCAGGAGTTTTCTTCACCTGTCGTTAGTACGTCTACTGCATCGTTAGAAGAAAACAAGATAGTGTTGGAGGAACAAAGTACTGGAGAAGAAATGGGGTTAATGGAGAAAATAAAGAAAAATGCTGTACTAACCAGGTTGATTTTGCTTTATTAAACTTTTATTTCTTTTGAACTTTGCTAAAAAATAAATGTAAATTTTAGTACTTAATAATTACAATTAAACCAATGATTAATTTAGTTAATAGCTTTGGGTAGTGCTTACAAAGTAGGCAATCCTAATTTCTCACCCTTTAAAGTGAGAATTGGCTGGTTTTTAAAAATTCATTTTAATAGTTTGCATATCAAAATTACAGCAGTATGCATCTCTTTGAAGCTTTTATGAAATAGTTTTTTTTTTTTTTTAAGATTTATTTATTTTATTACATATCTCCCCCCCCCCCCCGCTGCGGCGACACGCCGAGACTGGGTCACTGCGCAGGCGCGGCTTTCCCCGCTTGTGGGCGGCTTCTGCTTCCGTTCACGCTGGCTTTCAGTTCGTGGGTGGCTGGCTGCGCTCCATTCGCGGGCGACCTGCCCTGCCCGTGGCGGCTTTTGCCCTGTCCGTGGCAGTTTTTTGCCCTGCCCACGGCGGCTCTGGCCCGCCCATGGCAGCTTGCCGTTCTCAAGGTGGTCTGCCCGCTAGGAGAGGTCCCCGGGAACCGAACCCGGGGCCTCCCATGTGGTATGCCGGTGCCCTATCCACTGGGCTATCGAGCCGGCCCCTGAAATAGTTTTAAATAAGTGTAGTGTCTGTTTTACAAACATGGCCCAGATTCTCTTTTCTGCTTAAGACTGCTAATAAAGTTATATTACCTTGTACTTTTAGCATTAAGAAATTAATGTTTGAATACAGTGTGGCACATTAAATGTATAAGTGCTAGACAGAATGTATTAATGCCGGAGAGAGAGAATATATCTTACACGACTGATAAATTTCTGTCTTCCCATGGCTCTTTTTCTAGGAATACAACTTCTAAAGTGACCAATAATTTGAGACTAAGAAGTAGATTTTCCAAGCCTAAGCCAAATCTTAACAATCTAAGGACCAATAGGCTTGGTGCTCATCAGAAAGTTCCCAGTTTGTTTATAACCAAAGAGGAAGAAGTGGAAATTCAAAAAGGTAAATTTTGTTCCCTTACAAAAGATTACTTCGACATGTGAAATTGCATTAGCATTTCAAATGAAATATTCAGTCATTAAAATTGTTTTAGCTTACTACAAAGATTTTAATCATATAGAAAAGTAGAATGAATTATAAAATGAGTACCCATAAAACTACTAACTAGTTTTGTTAATTATTACCATTTTGTTATATTTGCTCAATCATTCTTTTTTCTCTTCATGTATATTTTTCTGTGTTTGTGTGGGTGTGGACAAATATCCAAGCACATATCCCTTAGAAATAAAATACATGTATGTGGCAAAAAATAAGACAATCCCTAGAAGGCATACAATGAAAAACAAAAAACAAACAAACAGAAAACCACCATCATTCCTGGTTCCCAGCCCCTTCCTCCCACTTTTATTCGTAAATTGCTGGTAGGACTTCCAGAAATGTTTTTCACACATATAAACTTCTATATGGAGTATATACACACACATAGACAGATATGTGTGTATATATATATATTCCTTTCAGAACAAAAATATATGCATGCTATACCATATATAATCCTCAGCACATTTTTTTTTTTTTTAGTAACAGCTATTGAGATATAACTCATACCATACAATTTACACATTTACAATGTTCAATTCAGTGGTGTTTAGTATATTCACCAATTGTATAACCATTACCACAATCAACTTTAAATATTTTCATCACTCAAAAAGAAACCCAATACTATTAGCAGTCACTCTCCATTTCCATCCAGTCCTCCCCAGCCCTAGGCAACCACTAATCTGTTTTCTGTCTCTAAAGATTTCCCTATTCTGGACATTTTATGTAAGTGGAATTATGTAATATGTGGCCTTTTGTGACTGGCTTCTTTCACTTGACAATCTTTTCAAGGTTCATCATGCTATAGCATTTATCACAACTTAATTTCTTTTTATTACTGAATAATATTCTTTTGTATGGATATACTACATTTTGTTTGTCCATTCATCAGTTGATGGGCATTTGGTTGTTTCTACTCTTTAGCTATTTTGAGTAATGCTGCTATGAACATTGATGTTCAAAGTTTTATGTGGACATGTGTCTTCAATCTACCTATGAGTAGAATTGCTGGGTTAAATGGTAATTCTGTTTGATCTTTTGAGAGAATTGTCAAACCATTTTCACAGTGGATGCACCATTTTACACTCAGAACAGCAGTGTAAGAGGGTTCCAGTTTTCCTACATCCTCTCTAACACTTGTTATTTTCTGGATTTTTATTGTGTTTTGTTTTGTTTTTGTTTTAATTATAGCCACTATAGTGGTTGTGAAGTGGTATCTCATTGCATTGTGTTTTTTCTAAAAAGGATTTTTATTGAGATATATTCACTTACTATACAATCCATCTAAAGTGTACATTCAGTGGCTTTTGGTATAATCACAGAGTTGTGCATTCACATTGTGTTTTTTTTGTTGTTGTTGTTGTCGTTTTGTTTTGTTTTCTTGAGGTACCAGGGTTGGAGATTGAAACTGGGACCTTGTGTGTGGTATGCTGGTGCTCAACCACTGAGCCACATTGGCTCCCTGAGTTGGTTTTTTCGTTTGTTTGCTTGTTGTTTGTTTTTGTTTTTAGGAGGCACTGGGGACCGAACCCAGGACCTTGTATGTGGGAAGTAGGTGCTCAACCACTTGAGCCACATCTACTCCTCCTCATTGTGTTTTGATTTGCATTTCTCTGTTGGCCAGTGATCTTGTGTATCTTTCATGTGCTTATTTGTATATCTTCTTTGGAGAAATGTCCGCTCAGATCTCTGCTAATTTTTTTTCTAACAAGTTTATTTCAAATTTTAAAATATCTGTTAATTTTTTTATTGGGTTATTTCTTTCTATTATTGAGTTGTAAGAGTTCAATCATCCGTTATGATCACATAGTGCTCTATTTCATTTTTTAATGGCTTCATTTTATTTTGATGTGAATGTTAACTCCTACTCCCACTTCCTTCTCCACCTCCCCTCCTTGCCATGGGCCCAACCCTTTAGTGAAATAGGGTTGATAAAGAAGTGCAAATAGCAGTCTGCCTAGATTGAACTCTTACCTAGAAGGTCTGGATTGTTAACATCATCTTTGCCCTGTTTTTAGGTTCCTGCTTTCTAGGATTTCCCTTCAACCAGCAATATCTGTGGTACAGTATATCTATGCAGTTAGTTAATTCGTATGAAGCATAATTATTTTGCTGGCTTGAACAGTACTGAGAAGCTCAGTGGGCAGGCTCAGGGTTACCTTATTTACATAGAAGTCATATTATTTCTTTTGTGGCATTATTTTTTGCAGCACAGCTCCCTCCCCAGTACTTCCCCAAGACTTTTCCCAAGGTGGAACTAGCCAGACCTCATATGTACCCACCTATAAACTGTTTTTTATATTTGGGTTTCTAATTATAATGGCATTATCATGAAGTAGAACTGTAATTGCTGCAGCAGCTAGGAGTGAAATACATGCAATGTAGGATTCATTAATCTTTTTTACTGTTCAGAAATTTCATTGGCTATGACCATGCCTTGTGAATAAGCTTGCTTTTTGGTTTAACAGAAATTTGTAAGAGTCAGGATAGTGATTTACGTCTTAAGAAAGAATGTTTCTATTATGGAGATTTTATCTGTATTAATGTGGACTATATCTTAAATGCGTTTTTTATTTAAGAAACCGAGAAAAATGCTTCCAAAGGAATGGAATTGGAAGATAAAAACCTTGGATCAGTTATAACAGCAGAGAGTAAGGAGCAGAGCAAATTGACATGTGTACATAGTATCAAAGGGACCAGTATTTCTCAAGAAGGAAGCCTAATGGAAAGGTAAAAGAGAGAAGAGCTTCTGGGATTTGGTTTATATTCTATTTCAAACATAAGCTATAAGAATTTTACTTCAGAGGGATCCTGCTGCATTAAATACATTTTTAAAGTTTTGTAAACCATTGGGTTAAATGATCTTTGAAGCACCTAGCTTTAAAAATTCATTTCTTGTATAGTCATGTACGTGATTTCAAATTCATGTTAAAACTCTCTTTCAGAAATGATGACCAAGAAGAGGGATCTCAAGAGGTCCAGATATTGTCGGTTGCTCCAATAGTTTCCACTGAGACAGTGCCCCACCCACTTGGTTCGGATAGGGGTCTCAGTGAGGGTACTGTTGAAGACCCCCCGAGGAAAGACTACAGTGGAGACAGTGTACTTACACTTCATGTGTCAGAGGTAAAGGATTGTGAAATATAACAAGGGGTTGCCAGGGTGTTTTCCCCCTGTTTTTTAAAAATGAAGGTATGATTTACATAGAATATAAACTTCACCCTTTTAAATATATAGTTCTACAGGTTTTGACAAACATACACAATTGTGTGACCATCACTACAACCAATATATATATATATAGTTCCATCATCTCAAAAAGTTCCCCTGTGTCTTTTTGGGGTCACCTCCTCTTTCTACCACCAGCCTCTGGCAACCACTGTTATGTTTATTCTCCCTATAGTTTTGCTTTTGCAAGAATGTATTGTGATAGAATTTTAATTGAGTGTATTTTTGGTCTCTGGAGCATAGAATTAAAACAGCTAAAACCAGTTTTATTGTAAAAACTTTGAAAAATCAGTGTTCTGTATACAGAGAATTCACCTCTTGCTTCTTAGCTCCTGGATCTCAGGAGTTCATTCACAGAGCATGCTTTTATTAAGATGTTAACTACCATATGTCTGTCACTGTGCAAGGTACTGGGAATACAAAGTTGTGGGAGACAGATGAGTAAATGAATGGTTAACTCAGTTTGCTAGATGCTCTTATAGATATTTGCATAATATTCTATAGACGCAGTCCTTAACACAGTCCAATTAAATCAGTTTCTGGGAATGGGGTCTAGGTATTAACATTTTTTTAATAATCCCCAAATGATTCTAATGTGCAGCCAGGGTTGTGAGAGTACCCCCAATCTTAAAAAACATACTTAACCTGTTAAGGGGAGAGGAACATATATAAAGAACAGGTATGAAACAACATGACACATTTAGGGAACTGTAAGTAATTATGTATGGAATATAAATGAGAAAATGGTTAGGATGAAGTTAGAAAGGTAGCCTGAGGATAAATCATAAAAGGATTTTTATGACTTGCTGAGGAGTTTAGATCACATGCAAAGTTATGAGATCCCTCGCACCACTGTGCAACATTTTTATTTTCATTTTTTATTTTGAAATAATTTCAAACTTGAAGAAAAAGTTGCAAAAATAGTACAAAGAACTGTCATGTTCCCTTCACTTGGAATCATTAATTGTTAACATTTTGTCACATTTGCTCTCTCTAGCTTTCTGTTTTATAGAAAAATAGTTTTTAAAAACTGAACCTTTTGGAGGTAGATTGCAGACATGATCCTTCAACCCTAAATACTCTAGCTTGTATGTATCTCATAAGAACACAAACACTGTCCTACAGAACCACAATACTAGTATCACACTTGGGATATTTAACATTGATTCAGTAATATTACATAATATAGAGTTTCTGTTCATATTTCCCTACTTGTCCTGATGTGTCCATTATAGTTTTAGAGGAGTCCAGACCAGTACATAAGCTGGAATTTTAAATTGTTTTCTCATTATTAGCTTCAGGTTGCATTTTCTGGCAAGGTTACTACAAAGATGATATCGTGCCCTTCATTTTGCATCATATCTGGAAATGTGTAATGTCGGTTTGTCCCTTTATCGGGAATGCTCACTGATCACTTGGCTAGGGTAGTACCTGCCAGATTTCTCCATTTTAAAGGTATCTTTTTTACTCTGTATTAATAAGTAATCTGTTGGTGCACCCGCTGTGGAAAACAGTTTGGCAAAGTTCCTCAGAAAGTTAACCATAGAATTCTGCCATATGACCCAGCAGTTTCACTTCTAGGTTTACATCCAAAAGAAAGAAAGAAAACAGGAAAATGAACCGATATTTGTATACCAATGTTCATAGCAGCATTATTTACAATAGCCAAAACATGGAAGCAACAACCCATTTGTTTACCAATGGATAAACAAAATGTGGTATATATTATATATATATATATATATATATACATATACATATATACACATAGAATGGAATATTATTCAGCTGTAAAAAAGAAATGGAATTCTACAACATGGATGAACCGTGAACAAATCATGTTGAGTGAAATAAGCCAGACACAGGAGGACAAATATTGTGTGATTTTTCCTATCTGAAATACTTAAGCAAATTCTTAGAGACAGAAAGCATAGTAGTAGTTACCAGGGGCTGCGGGGAGAGAGGAATGAGGAGTTATCACTTCATGGGTACGAGTTTCTATTTGGGATGATGAATATGTTCTGGAAATAGATAATGATGAGAGTTATACAATATTGTCAATGTATTTAATATCACAGAATTGTACACTTAAAAATGATTAAAATAGAACCAAAAAGGGTAATTTGTCAGGTGAAACCCAGCAACTTTTATCCAGTAGTTTCAGCATGCAATAATGATCCCTTGGCTGAGTCCATTATTACATTGTTGATTGCACAACGAAAGTTAAGATTTTAAGCAGGAGAGAATGGTAATCAGAATTGCAGTTTTGAAAGATGATGTTTGCAATCTTGTGTAAGATTGAAGGGAGCCATATAGGAGGCAGGAGACCAGTTTGCCTCCATTCATATGTCACCTACTAATAATATGATTGCTGATGTCATGGGAGGAGAGAGAAGGTTGAGGGGTTTCAAAAATTATTTCAGGGAAAGCGGATGAGGGTCAAGCAATTGCACTCCCGCCTACCACATGGGAGGTCCCTGGTTTGGTTCCCGGTGCCTTCTAAAGAAGACAGCAAGCTGGCGTGATGGGCAGGTGCAGCAAGCTGACGCAACAAGAGACACAAGAAGAAAAACATAATGAGGGTCACAAAAAGCAGGGAGTGGAGGTTCCCGGTGCATCCTAAAAGAAGACGAGCAAGAGATTGAGCTGACATGACAGGCAGATGCAGCAAGCTGACACAACAAGATGATGCAACAAG
>PVKH010026520.1:0-13199 GCA_004027955.1 Chaetophractus vellerosus
TAAAGTAACTACTATTAATGCAGGACTTTCTTTTGCCATTTTGCTATTTGGTCTTTGTAAGTCTTATAAATTTTAAGCCTCTCAATTCCTCCATTAATACCTAATTTCTTATTTATTTTATTTTTTGTAGTGTACTATGTTGAATACCTTCTCCTTTCCTTCTGTGTTTGTTTTTCAGATATCTCTTTGTGGTTAACATGGCACTTAAATTTTGCATCCTATATTGGCAATAATCATGTTTGAATTCATACATATTTGAATTGATACCATCTTAACTTCTATAGCATAAAGAAACACAGCTCCTATGGACCTTTATGCCCCCACTGTTTTGTTGTTCTTGGTACAAATTATATATTTATACATTGTTTGTCCAAAACCATACATTTTTCCTAACTTTTTATGAATTTGCATTTTATAACAGGCAAGAAATGAAAAGTATATTGACATACCAAAAATACAATACAATAGTACTGGCAATTATAATTATACATATATTTACTTTTACAGGCATTCTTTATTTATTTATGCCACTTCAATCCACTGTCTAGTGTCCTTTCCTTTCAGTTTGAAGATCTCTCTCTATCATTGCTTATAGAGTAAGTATAGTTGTGATGAACTCCCTGCGCTGTTGGTTAACTGGGAAGTCTTAATCTAGCCCTCATTTTTGAAAGACAGTCTTACCAGCTATAAAATTCTTGGTTTGCACTTTAAATATTTTCCCCCACTGGTATCTTGTCTCCATGGTTTCTGATGAGAAATTGAAAATCTTATTGGGTCTCCCTCATTCATTAATTTTATTGGATCTCCATTGTGCATAACACATTAATTTTCTCGTGAAGCTTTCTTAACATTCTTCTTGTCCTTGGTATTCAACAGTTTGACAACTATGGATCTAGACATGGGTCCTTATGAGTTTACCCTTTTAGAAATTTTTTGGGATTCTTGAATATGTGTATTCATGTCTTCCATTACATTAGGGAAGTTTCTATTATGGCTTTGGATTTCCTTTCTGTCCATTTCTTTCTTTCTTGTCATTCTAGAAATCCCAAAATGTGTATATTGGTCTACTTGATATTATCCCATAGGTTCTTAGGCTCTTTTCATTTCTTTTTCATTATATTTTTCTGCTCCTCAGCCTGAATCATTTCAGTATTCTTATCTACAAGTTCACAGATTCTTTCTTCTATCAGCTCTAATCTGCTGATGAAACACTTTAGGGAATTTTTTATTACAATTAATATGGTCTTCAATTCCTGATTTTCTATTTGGTTTCTCTTTTAAATATGTATCTCTTTATTAAGATTCTTATATTTATCATTCAGAATTTTCCTGATATTCTTTTGTATTTCCTGTCTGTATTTTCCTTTATCTCTGAATATATTGCAGATATTTTTTGAAAACTTTATCTGGTATGTCAGTGATGAACCTTTATCTTGTTCCATTCCATGGGCCAGCATTTCCCATTTCTTTGTTTGTCCTATAATTTTTTTTGCACAGTATACATCTTAATATTTTAATGGGTTAACTCTAGGATTTAGTCCCTGGGCAGTCTATTCCTTTACATATCACTGTATATAGTTAGTGATATGACAGAGATTTTCCTGAGTGTCAAGAAATTAAAAAAACAAATAAACCAAAGTAGAAAATGTCTTTCTCAGTTTTTGCAAATTGGCTTTGTGCTGGTTGGTGCTCTATATCACAAGATAACCCTCCTACCAAGAAGATCAGCCTGAGCTAAAAGTTTGTGGTCCTCTCCTGTCCATCTTTTCTGAGTCTCCTGTGGCTTGTCCTGGGATTGACTTCTTGGACTTAGGAATTCCCCTTTTACAATAATAGAAGTCCTTTCTCTACTCCTTATGTAATAGACTACCCCAACCCAGGTACTCCATAATATGTCTTAAAGCAGTTAATCTTTTGCTCCAGGCCACTTTGATTTCATTGCTTCTTACCCTGCTTTTGCTGTTCATAGCTTTTTCTGTGTGCAGAGCAAGATCTGGATATGTGAGCCAGAGAAGCATGGTCTGGTTAAGTCTTTCAGGCTGCCACATGATAGCTTAGCACTGATATACAGGTGCTCTAGTATGTACATAGGAGTTATTCTGCTTTCTCTGGAAAAGGGCCATAAACTCATAATAGCAAGACAAGCCAACTCCACATTATGTAGGGTTGGGGAAAGGGGAGCCAACAAAAACATCATGAGTGCCCACTGTTTTTTTAGGTTGCATTTTCTTGATTCAGCACTCACCCAGTTACTGTAACCCCTTAACTCTTTTCCAGAGTTTGGGGTAAGATGCATCTGTCTGATTTTCATACTTGTTTAAAGATTCTTTGGGAGAACAGAACCCTGAAACATTATATACTTCTGTTGGTCAGCTGGAGGGTTACCTTTACAGGACTTCTTTATATCTTTATATTTCTCCTTATTCAATGTTGTATTCTATATTCCCTCTCTTGTATCTGGGTGGAATTGTGATTGATTTGACCAAAAGTGTATAACTGCAGTAATACTATGTGGCTTCTTAAATGAGGTCATAAATGACCATCTGGCCTCTGTTTTCTTTATGGGACATTCATCTTAGAACTCTGAATCCTCTTATAAGAAGTCTGTCTAAACTCAACCTTCCATTCTGGCAAGGCCCCCTGGAAAGACCATGTAAAGTTACCTTAAGAATATATAAAGCAAGAAAATAATGGCCACAAAGCCCCATCTGTTCACCTCTTTCCACCTGAGGCCCTAGATGTCACGAAGCACAGAATATCCATCATCATGTTATACTATCTGAATTTCTGCCCCATGGAATTTGAATTTGCAAGCATAATAAAATTTTGTTTTACACCACTGAATTTTAGATGATTTCTTACACAGCAATAGATAACCAGAATGTTAGCTTATTTAATTTTGTAACATATACTAGAATTATTGACTCAATTTTTGCCTGGTAATTGTGTATCTCAATATGGTGGTGAATTTCATGTGTCTACTTTACCAGGTTATTGTGTTGAGTTGTTTGGCCTATTTTCACTATGAAATTATTTCATAAATGGGATTTGCATCTATAATCTGTTGATTGCATCTATAATCAAGAATCGTTTAATTTAGTGAGAAAAAAATGTCCTTCTTATATATTGCTAATCCCTATTCCTAAGCTTTAGATCTTACTGCTTCCTAGTTTCCTTGGGGCTCTTATTCCTTTAGCCATCTATTCTCTTACCAGAATTTTCAAATTTTATTTTCTATATCTCTTTTATGTACTGCTATTAGTCATGTTTAAATTTCTCCCATTCAGGGGAAAGAAATCACTCCATAAGGAGGTGGATATGTTAGTTGTCTATATTTTCTTTTTTATTTCTTATGCATTGTCTGAACTTCCCTAGTTCACATAAACTCTGCATAGTAGAAAATATAATGGGGGTATTTTTGATGAATGTTTTGTTAATTTTTCAAAAGTTTAAAGATATTCAATTTTACATATTACTTTATCATTAATTATCCTTGATTTTATAGGACAAAAATTCTATTCTTTTCCATATATTTATCTAGGAAATATACAATGCATCTGAGCTTAATTTCTAAATAAAGGCAGCAAATCTTAAGGAAGTATTCATGTGGGCTGTAGAAGGATAATTTTTATTTAAAATTCAACTTTAAAGGAATTATTAGTAGACTGTTCCACTGCCTCATCAAATTCTCTATCAATTTCCAAGTTGTTGTGATTTAATTTAATTTTCAAATTATAAAAGTTGTGCATGGTATATGTACTCAAACAATACCCATAGACCTCCAGATCCAAAATAAAATCAAGATAACAAGGTAGGAAAAATAATGGGATGATGCTTCTGTTGCCTGTGGATGTGATTTATTTTAAATTAAACTTGTTTAAATATACAATGCAAACATAATAAGTAAGAAAATGACAAATTTTAATGCTCATAACTTATTATTGCACTAAATTAAGGATGATTTTAAAAATCTGGAAAAAAAATCAACTGATAATGGTTTGGTGAAAATAGTAATACATTATTTAATAACACAAATAATACATTTACCTATTCAGGTTAACTGGTTATGTGGGCAAAGAAAAATAACTATCTTAATTACAAAATTAAGATACTTTTATTTTAATATATTTGTATCATATATGTATTCCAAAAATATTTGTTGGAATTTTAGTAGTTACTCTTTGAGGTTTCATGTACTGTGGATATAAAGAAGAAAACATGCAAAAATTCCTTCTCATTTGGAGTCTGTATTCTGCATCACTTTGACTTAATTGTGCAGTATCAAAAGATTTATATGCTCACATGAATACATATACTATGTACCTTAGAACATAATTTATAAATTAAGTAACCAAATCTCATTACACAGACTTCCAGTTTTAGCTCAGAGATGTAGAGAGCTAGAAAGAGTGTCATTGCCACTTTACAACAGATTGCATTTTAATGACTTTTATGAAAAAGAAAATATAGTTTCCCACCATGCTGAGCCATTGGCTGTGAGCAGCCCTGGGAAGCATGGCCTTGACACACACAAGCTGACAGATTTCAGAGCACAGAGGCTGCAACCTTGGTCAGTTTCATTCCTGTAGTTGGGGTCTGCAGGGACATTCTCATGGCTGCCACACTGAAGGAGCCCAGGTGCGTGCACAACAGTGCACTCCTGCTTGCCTTGTGGAAGGAAGTGCTCCCTGAGGGGCCTCCCAGCTGGCTGTTATGGATTGAATTGCACCCCCCCCCAAAGTTTGTTGAAATCCTACTCCCCAGTACCTCAGGCCGTGAACTTTTTTGGAAATAAGGTCATAGATGGAATTGGAAAAATGAAAATGAAGTCATACTGGAGTAGGGGGGCGGTCCTTAATCCAATCTGACTGATGTCTTTATAAGAAGAGAAAATTTGGACACAGACAGACAGACACAAGTGGAGAATGTCATGGGAACACTGAGGTAGAGAACACCATGGATGGCCAGCAAGCTACTGCCAGAAGCAGGAGAAAAGCCTGGAACAGATTCTCCCCTACAGACTTCAGAAGGATCATGGTCCTGCCAACACCACGATTTTGGACTTCTATCCTGTAGATATGTAAGAGAAAAAATTTCTGTTGTGTTGCTTTGTTATGGAAGTCCAAGGACATTAAGTCACTGGGTCAGTTGCCCCTATCCTGCCCCTGACTCCCCTATACATGTCATCCTGGTCTGGTGGCAGAAATGTCACTGCTGAACTATGTGGCTTTCCCTCCCTCCCCAGTGACCCTCTTGAGGGCAGGGATCTCTCTGAGATCTGTATCCCCAGCATCCAATACAGTCTTTAATTTGTTCCTGGTAAAACATACAGCAAACTAAGAATAGAAGGAAACTTCCTTAAACTAATAAAAGGAATCTATGAAATCATACAGCTAATATCACACATAATGGTGAGAGACGACTAATATCAGGAATGAGGCACTACTAATAGCAGGAAGTGTGTTCTATGTCTTCCAGAATAACACTGGACATGCTAGTATGGAGGATTTGCAATAAGGCAAGAAAATGAAATAAAGGAGCAATTTCATTTTCATTTATATATAGATTTTTACTTGAAATTATCTACTGATTATATCACTTTCAAATACCTGTTATAATTGTTTTGCTATGATTCAGTCCTTTTAAATCAGGGACTGGGAGTAACTTCATGTTCAGCTCTCTAATCTTGTGTAAAACCTCCTCTCAAGATTTCAATTAGGGATATGCAATGGCTAAGAAATCAGCTTTGCATTTGAATAGGATGTTAATATTAATAGTCTATTAGTAGCATGTGTCCCATATGGACATTGTCCATTTTCCTCATCAACTATATTATCTCATAAAAGTCTGCATTTCTTCTGTGAAACTGTTACCTGATGGCTCTGGCTTCTTGGCTCCTTGGTTCTTGGCTTATGTCACGTAAAAGAATTTAAGGACATGCCATAGGGTAGGCAAGGGAGTAAAGAATTTATTAGGAAAAAAGAAAACAAGAAAAGTACATGTTCCAAATGAGATTCTCATGGCCAGGATCTCGCAGTGTCTTTCTGGCAGCCTTCTCAGGAAGTTTCTGGGAGGGGTTTTTCAGCCATGTTGTCTGTTGGTCATGTTGTTTGTCGGCCATGTTGTCTGCAGGGCCAGCCGCCCTCCCCCTTTCACTGTACTAACATGCCTCAAAACTATTAGGACATAAGGTTTACATCTTCTTGAAAATTATTTCAAGACACTATTGTAAATGTTTTTACTTGGTTATTATAGGGTTCTCTGAATTTTCTACTGGAACCTAGTGTAATTTGAAAAATGTAATTGAATATCTTGATAGAGCTTAGCCCATTATAAATAGAACTGAATTGAAGGGTCAATTCCTTCCTAATTGTCTTGATGTGTAAGAATTCAAGTGTTTTCCACATAGAACAATTGGCCACCTACTGTTTGTTGCATAAACCACTTCCTTGCTGAACTATTTCAGGACATTGAAATCATTAGGATACTGTTTCTCTCAGTGGTTGGGCTCCATTTCTTTCTTTGAATATACTTTACTTACTCAGAGAGTGAGTACAAATTTTAATGTGTATATAATAATTTCATAGGCTCCAAGTGACCTGATTTGAAATAAATTATTGGCTCCAGTGGTTCATCATTCCTATTAAATTTGTACCTTCACAATAGCTGCAGAGTTTACAAGTTCATATTTGTATTTCCCCTCAGCACCTAAAACATAGTCTTTCAAAAGAAATGAATCCTAAGTTAAATTGGCAGGATTTGTCTTCACCACCAGTAAGAGAACTCTACTAATTTTTTTCAAACTATATTTTGTCTATAACACAGGTATTAGCCTAAGACTAGTGACTTTCCCAATAGCTGCTTCTCTTATTTGGGAATATATCAGTAATTGTAGAACCATATCTATGGTTGTTTGAATTCTATACTCCAGAACGGACCTGTTCTTGGTCTTGGTCTGTATTCTGATGGGTGTGGAACCATTGTAAATAAGACCTCTTCCCTGAAAAAGGTTGGGCTTTAATCCAGATTACTGGAGTCATTTATAGGTAGAGTGAAAGTCAGAGAACCCAGAGAGACTGCCATGCACTTTGCTATGTGACAGAAAAGCCAAGGATCAAGGATTATGGACAGGCAGCCCCTGAAGTCACAGTCCTCAGGAAGAAAGCATCACCTCGCTGAAGTCTCATTTTTGGGCTTCTCCTAACCTCAAAACCGTGAGCCAATAAATTCCCATTGTTTAGGCAAACCCACTGCATGGTATTTGTTTTAGTAACTGGGAAACTGAAACAATATCCTTAGCCCACAGTAATGATATACTGAGCCTGAAAGAAATGCAATACATTTATTCTTTTAGCTCCTCTAAAATTTAAACTTTAAACTAGAGATTTAAATTGTAGCGTTTTTATTGATTTTACAGAGCTGTGAAAATATCCTTTCAGCCTACACTGAGGAACTGTAACAAGCAGCTCTTTGAAATATGTTTTGTTTGCTCTAAATATTTTAGTAAATCAAATATGCAAATTAATATAATGCTATTCACACATTACGCAGTGCCATGTTCTGGGGAACTCTTGGGGGGGGGTAGATTTCTCTCAGTAATTCTCAGGGCATGAAATAATTTTCTAAATAGAGTAAATGGTAAATTTTATTGCTGAATATTAACTGAAATAATAGAACTGATTTTGTTTTATTCTTTTTTGATGACAACTAATTTGTGAATTAGTGGCTACTGTGAAAATTATAACTATATATTTGTATAGTGCTCTTACTTCCAGATTTATCTTTTCTTTTCTACTCTGTTTTCCTTTCATCATAATTGTATTCATTTATTCAGAGCCTTACGCAGCAAGGATTTTTCCAGTTAAAGTTCTATTCCTTCACTTCAAAATAGTGACAGTGAGAATCTATGATGATGTCTGCATGGAATTTATCAAATTTGCCACAGTTAGTAGGAGGTGCAATCAAGATTCTAAAAGATAAAAAAACAGTGAGGTATTGGCGAACAATCTGATGCATTCTCTAATTGTCGTATGTAAACACATGAACTTCTTTCAACCAAAGGGTCCAGGGGATGCTGTTTCTGCATTGTGCTGGTGGAGCTGAAGCCGTGTTCATTGTTTTCTGTCCACATTTTAGTACTGGCCAGTGTGACCTGGGGAGAGAGGGGACCACCTCAAGAAGTATTTGCCTAACACAATCTTTAGTTACCTCATTTCCTATGTCATCAAATATAAATGCCCTAGAAAAACTCTTTGTATCCTTGACAATCAACTAGACTTTTCTCACCAATACTTGTTTCAACTTTATTTTTTGCTAAATTGTATCATACTTATTTATTCCACTAAATTCAGTTTCTTTTTTATTAATCTACTCAATTAGCACCTATTAATATTTATTAATTTTATAAGATAATATGTATAAAGAACCTGTCATTATGTATATAAATGTAACAATGGCAGTAGCATCCCTCTTCTACATTGTTTTTTTCATTTAAAAATTTTATTGAAGTATATGACTCATACATAAACATACCAGAACAATAAGTGTATAGCAATAGTTGTGACCTTACAAAACAAACATACATAACATTATACAGGGCTCTTATATGTCAACCTCCCCCCCTGCCCGCGATACCTTGAATGATTGTGAAACGTTTTTAACAAATGGTGAAAGAGCAGCTTCAAAATATTACTACTAACCAAAATATCTTACATTTGGTGCATTTTCCCCCAAACCCATCCAATTATTTTTTATATTATTCATACATGCACATATATAAACAATAAGTGTATAGAAAAAGTTGCAAACTTAGAAAACAAACATGTATAACATCATACAGCGGTTCCCTACATCAATCTACCACCAACACCTTGCATTGTTGTGAGACATTTGTTATAAATTATGAAAGAATAATGTCAAAATCTTATCACTAACAATAGTCCATATCTTACATTTGGTGTATTTTTCCCCCAACCCACCCTATTATTATTTTTTAAATATATTTTTATTATAGAAGTTATGAACTTACCAAACAACCATGCATATGCATAGAATTCCCATACAACACCCCTTCTTCAACACACCATGCAAGTCGGAACATTTGTTACAGATTATGAGATAATATCATCAGACTATTACCATCAACCACGGTCCATAACTTTTATTTGACACACTTTTCCCATATTCTCCCATTACCAACACAGTACATATTTGGCATAGATGCTTGAATATTACAGTATTGCCGTGAATCACAGTCCATGGTTCACTCCAGTTGTACTTTTCCCATGCTTCTCCACATTCCCACCACCCTGCAATAGTGATGAACATCTGCTCTAGCTCACAGGACATTCTTGTATCTGTACTATCAACCACAATTCTCATCCACCTCTGGGTTCCCTGTGTTATTCAATCCCTAGATTATTCCCTTGCTTTCTTTCAAATGACATTTACAACCCTAGACTACCCTTTCTAGCCACATTAACATTTAAAACCAGCTGTTATTCACTATAATGTCTTACCATCAACACTATACACTTCCACACTTTTACTGTACAGTTAATTAAAGCTTCTACATATGTTAACCATCAGTAGTCCTTCTCAGCCCTCCTTTTATCTACTTTAAGAATCCGCCACATACCACCAAGTCTTGAAGATGTTTTCCTATATTTTCCTCTAGAAGTTTAAAATGGTTCTTGCTTTTATATTTAGGTCTTTGATCCATCTTGAGTTAATTTTTGTACAAGGTGTGAGATAGGGGTCCTCTTTCCTTCTTTTGGCTATGGATATCCAGTTCTCTCAGCACCATTTGTTGAATGGACTGTTCTGCCTGAGCTAGGTAGGTTTGACAAGCTTGTCAAAAATCACTTGACCATAGATGTCAGGGTCTGCTTCTGAGCTAACAATTCAGTTCCATTGGTCTTTATGCCAGTACCATGCTGTTTTTACCACTGTTGCTTGCTACATAATATGATTTAAAGTCCAGAAGTGAGAGTATTTCAACTTCTGTTTTCCTTTTTAAGATGTTTCTGGCTATTTAGGACCCCTTGCCCTTCCAAATAATTTTGATAATTGTGTTTTCCATTTTTTGTTTAAAAAATGCGGGTGGAATTTTTATCAGGTTTGCATTGAATCTATATATCAATTTGAGTAGAATTGACATCATAATGATATTTAGTCTTGCAATACACGACCATGTTCTTCCAATTATTTAGATCTCTTTTTTTATTTCTTTTAACAATGCATTGTACTTTCCTGAATACAAGTGCTTTACATCCTTGGTTAAGTTTATGCCTAAATATTTGATTATTTTTAGTCATTATTGTAAATGGACTTTTTTTCCTTGACTTGCTCCTCAGATTGCACGTTAGTAGTGACATTTAAAATCTGTTTCATCCAATATAAGTATACCTACTCCAGCTTTTTCTTTTTGGTTACTGCATATGTGGTATATCTTTTTCCAGGCTTTCACTTTCAATCTATTGGTATCTATTGGTATCCATTGGTCTAAGGTGAGTCTCTTGCAGATAGCATATAATGGCTCATATTTTCTTATCCATTCTGTCAGTCTGTGTCTTTTGATTGAGGAGTTTAATCCATTAACATCAATTTTATTACTGTAAAGGCAGTTCTTATTTCACCCATTTTGACTTTTGGGTTTTATCTGTCTTATTTTATTTTCACCTCTCTTTTGACACTTTTAGTTACTTTTACTGATATAATCTTCATTTCTACACTCTCTTCCAAGCCTTTCTCTCCTGCCTTTTCTTTTCAGACTGTAGGAAACCCTGCAAGGCTGGTCTCTTTTTCATAAACTTTCTCAGTGTCTATTTATTTGTGAATATTCTAAGCAGGCCCTCATTTTTGAAAACTAGTCTTGCTGGATATAAGATTCTTGGCTGGTAGTTTTTCTCTTGCAGTATCTTAAATATATCATACCACTGCCTTCTTGCCTTCATGGTTTCTGGTGAGAAATCAGCACTTAATATTATTGGGTATCCCTCATATGTTATGCATTGCTTTTCTCTTGCTTCTCTCAGAATTTTCTCTTTGTTGTTGGCATTTGACAATCTGATTAGTATGTGTATGAGAGTTGGTCTATCTGGATTTATTCAGATTGGAGTAAGATGTACTTCTTGGACATTGATACCTATGTCCTTCAATAGGTTTGGGAAATTTTCTACCATTATTTCTTCAAATATTCCTTCTGCCCCTTTTCTTCAAATATTTCTTCTGCTTCTGGGAGAAGAGAAACATATGTTTTCATGTCTCTTGCTGCCACTTAGCTCCCTTAGACCTTGTTCAATTTTTTCCATTCTTTTCTTCATCTGTTTTTTTGTATGTTCACTTTCAGAGGTCATGTCTTCAAGCTCACCAATCCTTTCTTCTGCTGCCTCAAATCTCCTGTTATATGACTCCAGTGTATTTTTAATTTCAATTACTGAACCTTTCATTCCCATAAGATCTGCTATTTTCCTATGTGTGCTTTCAAATTCCTCTTTGTGCTCATCCAATGTCTTCTTAATATCCTTAATCTCATTAACCATCACATTAAATTTATTAAGATTTCTTTGAACATCTATTATTAGTTGTCTTAACTCCCTAATTTCATCTGGAGACTTATCTTGTTCCTTTAACTGAGCCATATCTTCTTGTTTCTTGGTATGGATTGTAGTTTTTTTGTTGGTGTCTTGGTATCTGGCTTACTAGATGCATTTATTCTGGGTACAGTTTCTCTCTTTAGTTTAAAGCTTTCTTGCCCTTTCTCCCTTGCTGGTTGTGTGGTAGGAGCTGAGGGTGTAGTTGGTGCTATAAGCTGTGGAGCCTCAAGCTGCCTGTATTACCCCAGGGACCAATGAACCTTTTCCCACCTTTCTCCTTTGCTAGATCCACAACCATTTGTAATAATTGAAGTCATGCAGGCCAAGACTGTCTATAGTGCTGGAGAGACTGATGAAGATTTATGCTCCTTCCTCCCCTGCCTGAGGCGGAATGGAGCTGAAGGTATGGGCAGAAATCTATGCTGTGCAGGCCCAAAAAGACCACTGTTTCCCAGGTAGACTTCCAACTATTCAGTCTGTGCTGGCCAAATGTACTTGCAGTTACCCAGAGAGACTGGTGCAGGTACTGCCATATTTTTCCCTGCCAGAGGTGGGGTTGAAGGTTAGGCTACAGCTGCAGTCCTATATGGGTGGAAAGAAGCCAGTCCCTACCAGCACTGTGATTTTCAGTCCACCCTGCTTCCTCTCATGCAAGGGGAGGCAGCTACCGGCTTCTTTTCAACTTGGACAGGTTCAAACTTTAGCTGTTCTCAGGGTTATGCTTCAGCTAGCTGAATTTACTAATCAGTAGCTGATGATGGTGGCCAGCTGTCTTTTCCTCCCCAGTTTTTGGGAATGGAGCCACAGATCAGCCACAGATCAGCTCCTGAGGCAGCTTGGGCTGCCAGAGTAGGATAAGCAGTGGCCTCTATGTTGTCCTGTAGTTTCCCGGAGAGGCTGGAGCAAGTCCCCCCAGCTTTCTCCCTCCAGAGGTGAGCTAGGGCTTAGGCTAGATCTGCAATCCGATCTGCATGGAAAGAAGCTGTTCTCTACCAGCACTGTGATTTTCAGTCTGCCGTGCTTCCCCTCAAGCTGGGGGCAGAGTTAAAATGGTGGTTACTGGTCTCTTTCTGACATGGGACAAGTTCAAACTTTAGCTGTTCATAGGATTGTACTTTAGCCCACCGAATTTACTAATCAGAAGCTGAAGTTGGTGCCCCACCATCTCTTCCTCCCCCATTTTTGGGAAGTGGAGTTTCTAATTCCAGCCATGGAATAGTTCCTGAGGTGTCTTGTGCAGCCAGTGGACTATGGGCACCGGCCTCTGTGGCATGGTGTGCTCTACACACTAATCTTCTCTGCAGATGGGCAGTCTCCTTCTTCCATTCTTTCAAGGTTGTTACAGGGGGCTCTTCTGGTCTTCTGGAGCCCCCAAGCAGGTGCTTTAGTTATCTCTGGGTGGTTACTAACTACCCTGTAGCAGAAGCTGACTCTTGGAACTACTTACTTTGCCACCATCTTGCTGGTCGCCGTCTTCTACATTGTTTTTTTTTGTGATAAAAATAGTTAACTTTTTGAAAAAAACAGAAAAGCCTAACTTCCAGAGAACTGATAGTAATCTTAAAAATGCATTAAGCTTATTTTTATGCTAAATGAGCCATT
>PVKH010026521.1:0-13199 GCA_004027955.1 Chaetophractus vellerosus
GCCCTACTCATAACTTAATCATGCCCAGATGAACAGATGAGCTTACAAACATAATCTAACTTATATTTTTGGAATTCATAATTAATTCAAACTCAAACCACTACATTGCCTTTTCAGCTTCTGGTAGCTTGTAGAATTCTTTGACTCTTGGTTCCTTCCTCTCTCATCAGCCTGCTTCATAACTGCATGGTTTCAGAGGCTAGAAAGCTTGCTTCCTTCCAGTTTGGTGGCATTCTGGCTCAGTGAAAAATCTTTGCATTTCTTGACTTTTCTGACACATTTTGATGTCCTCTCCTTTTTTTTCTGTGTTCTACTGACTTCCTGGTTTGGGCTCCATCCCTCAGCTTTCTCTTTTGTAAATCCTCTAGTAATAGGATTAAAACAAAACCTGATTCTGTTGGCCACATCTTAATAAAAAATATCTTCTTTGAAAAGTCCTGTTTACAATGGGATTAAGATTAAAAGCAGGCTTTTATTTCTGGGATACATCATTCAGTCTGCTAAGATATATATATATAATTTTCTAAAATGAATGCATCAAGGCAAGAAGACTGAGCTCTAAACCTGGTTCTGCTGCATGCTTAGCACCTGGGCCTGTAGAAAACTATTGTAAATCTCTATGCATCTGTTTCTTCACCTAACAAGGAAGGAAAAGGCTGAAATCACTTATTTTAAATATCTTTTAAAAATGAAACAATTTCCTTTAAATAATTGAAACACCATCTATAAAACTGATAAAGGTAGAGAGGCTGTGATCATCATCCTGGGTCCAACTTGTTAATTCCAGCAGGAATTTCTACCTTAGTACTATTTAATCCAGATAGGGTGGGAATTTGTGGTGAAACTTAGAAATGGGTCACCAAAGGTCAGTGCCACATGAATGCAGGAATGAGTGTTTGCACTCTCTGGTTTTTCTATGGCATGGTGAAAATGTGTGATGACTGTCCACCTCCTCTTCACCTAGATCTCTCTATATTTTGTGGTAAAATCAACTTGGCAACACATTTTTTCAAATGATGAATATTATGCATATCATTTATGATATGCATAATATTTTTTCCATTGACCCATCCCACTAGGGTTAGTGACCAGACATGCCTTCCTCCCCCTCCTCCTCAGTCACAGGCCCTTTGAAAATCTACTGGTTGCTCCCATCTCTGTGGCTTCCAAGATTACCTCTTTACCTGGTCTCAGAGGAGCCTAGAACTTCTTTTTCTTCAGAGTTGTTTTGATTATCTACACAATCTTGACCCTAGAAACCCCTTCAACCTAATCTACCACTCTCTTCCTCACTCTACTTTTTCCATACAGTCTTCTAGGTTGTTTTGTTTTAAAACAGGTCAAGGATGCTCCACTTGAGTGCCCTTATACTTTATTGTCTCTTCTTATTGGGTATGATTCTTCCCTACATATTTACATAGTTCACTTCTTCACTTCTTTCAGGTCTCTAATATAATATACCCCCATTAAGGAGGACTATACCATCTATCTAAAGTAGCATCATCTCTATTCTCTTTCCTTGCTTTTCTTGACTGCACTTATCCCCATCCAGATTATATATCTGATTGTCCTTCCCCACTAGAGTTTGAATTTGAAGGAGACAAGAATTTTGTGTTTTCCTCATTGCTGCATCACATACCTTTAACACAGTAGGAATTTCCAGAGTCATCAAATGCTGTGTGCAAAGGAAATTTCACTTTCCCCTTTGCTAAGCCAAAACTGATTTTTCTAAGCCAAAACCAACTTTCCCAATTCATTTTCTTCTCCAGGTGGTGCCAATTGACCTTTTCATCTGCTAACACTTGAGCAATACAACAGGATTGTTGCAAAGTGTTACAATAAGCCTAGGTTTCCTTAGCCTCTATTCATGAGATCTAGGCTTCCTCTCTTAAATGGCATCCAGAACCTCCCTTAAACTTTTTTTGTTCTTATTCCTTTAGGAAGAGAAATCATGGGTCTTTACCAAATATCTCTTCAGTATATCATCTCACTTAATCTTGACAATATCATAATTTAGGATTAGTATTCCCATTTTGGCTAAGTGAAAACAGACTCAGAGAGTAAGTTGCCACAACTTAAAACAGTAAGCAGTGGAGGCTAAATAGGAGTACAGGTTTGGCTGCAAACTCTTGTAGATTTTTAATTTTTATCCAAGTTAATTTCTCACTTAATGAGGCTTCAAGAGAACTGCAAGATTGAATTAATTTGTATTTCAGAGATATCAGGCTATCAACCTCTTTATAAACAGGTTCCTTTTTTACACAAAAGGAAATCCTCTAGGGCTCTTTCTTCCAGAGACCCAAATCCATTAACAACAGTTCCTCTCCCAGGTGCAGTCAGCCAGCACTAACTCTCGCTGCAGTGCTCAACAGATAAGCATCTTCCAAGTTTGTTGTTGTCCAGACACATCACCCTCACTATAGACACTGGCCAGGAAGACAGAACAGGTGCATATGTGGAAAGAAACAAAGAATTCTTGTCCTCAGGGAAAACATGTTTTTAGGTTTTCCTCTGGGCCCAGAGTAATGTAATAAAGAAGATAGACAATGGAAACACCTTAAATATAGTCTGAAAATTGGTGAAATTAGGGGCATGAGAGTTTAATGGACTCACACAGTCACAAAGCAAGTCACTGACAGATTTGCAATCTTACACCAGGTCTCATGAAACTTTTGTTTAATTTTCCTGCTATGGTATGTATGTCTTTTCATTTCTAAAGACATCTTTCTAGGCAGAGGAAGAAATATAATTAATATTAACTTGGCTCAGCCTTGACAAATTTATAAGTTCAGAGAAAATTAAATATCTTCAGAGATTTTGATGATGTGTATTTCTCCTTCAAATTTCAAATTCCTTTGTCTTTTACTCAAATTAGACTGAGAAAAATTTTGAGAATGCTAAGTAATGGAGAAAACTCTTTGAACTGAGAAAACTGAGAAAGCTTTTTGAAACTGGTAGCTTATAACTTAGAACACAGCAAACATCTGGGTTTTTGCTTGATGATTCTGTGGAAGTAGTACATTTCCCCCTCCAATAAAAATCCTTCTGTTCCCCAATTGGTAATGCTGTAACATCTATTGGGATTTCTCTTAAGACTTACCCTAAACAACCACCTCCTCCACTCTTCTGGAGCACATGACTACAAGTTATTGCAATGAAGAAAAAAAGTTTTAAAAGGAAAACTGGGCAGCTGCCCTTGAGGGCAAATAATGTTCATTTTAATGTCTAGCTTCTCTATCTGGCTGACTCCATTAATAATGCATCAGTCTGACTATGTGCTTCAAAGCCAAGTGGGGTTTTGATTCCTGCCATGCTGGAAGGAGTCTTTAATTCATAGATGACTCCATGGTAGTCTGACTTGGACACAAGTTTTCTTCCCCAGAATTAGAAAAGCTCAGCTGTAGAGGCTTTCAAAGAGATAGGATACAGTTTTTATCAAACACTTGGCTCTGTAGGACTATCCAAATGAGAGAAGTTGATTTATGACAGAAATATTTTTTTACATTTAAATTTTAAAAAAAAATTTAAGATACATAGATTGCATAAATGTTACACAAAAATATACGGAGCACCATATGCCCCTCCTCCCACACCTCCCACAACCTCCCACAACCTCCCACATAAACATCCTTCATTAGTGTGGCACATTAATTGCAACTGAAAAACACATCCTGTGGTTTTTTCATTTAGTATGGACCATCATTCACATTGTAGACCACACTCTCTCCCACACAGTTCTGCTGTTATATGGTGGTAAAAAAAAAATGGCCTATATCTGTCATTGCAATGTCACTCAGGATAATTCCCAAGCCCTGAAAAAGCTCCTGCATTACAAGTGCTTTTCCCTCTCCCTGCCCCCAGAGCCTTGAGTGGCCACTGGCTGCACTTCAATGTTGTAATTTCTTCCATTGCTTGAATCACAATATGTCTATAGTAAACTAGAAGTAAGTCCACTTTAGTCCATAGTTCTTTCCCCCATCCTGAGGAGTCTGGGATGGTGATGTCCACTCCACCTCCAATTTAGAGGGGCCTTATATCCCATGGGGAAGATGGATGGGATTATCCTGCCTTCAGCTGCAGACTCTCACCATTCCCTGGAAAGCTGTTGTCCATCATCATCTCCCTGCCAGTTGTCCTGGGTGATCACAATGAGCTGTAGAGTTGGAGTTGCTGCTCCACTGAGGTTCTGGGCCCAGCTGGCTTGTGGACAGCCCAAAAATGCAAGTCTATGGACGTACACCTATAAACTCCAGCACCAAGTATAGGTTTGAATAGAAGGGACACATGAGCCGTGTGCAGGGAAGACATAGTTGAGTCCAACTCTGTCACTCTCAGGAGCACAAACCCCAAGGTTATGCCCACTGGCAAGGCACCAACCTCCAGAGCTATAAACCCTGATGTAGGACAGAACTGTCAGCTTTTTAGTTGTATATTCCTTACTAAATCCCTGAAAGTTGAAATCTAGTTTCCTCAACTAATCCACACAAATAATTCTACATTCATAGAGTTATTTTAAAGATGAAATTAGGGGCCAGCTGTAGCCCAGTGGATAGGGTGCTGGTACACCACATGGGAGGCCCTGGGTTCAGTTCCCAGGGACCTCTCTAAGTGGGCAGACCACCTGAGAAGGCACAAGCCAGCATGGGTGGGGCAGAGCCACTGTGAGCAGGGCAAGAAGCTGCCATGGGCAGGGCAAAGCCATCACAGGCAGGGTGAGCCTCCTGTGAACGGAGCCAAGCCACCTGCAAATGGAGCAAAAACTGCCCAGGAATCCAAGCAGGGTCACCCACAGGCAGGGCAAGCCACCTGCACAGTGAGCTGACTTGGTGCATTGCTGCAGTGGGGGGAGACAAAGCAGACATAGAAGAACACAGAAAATGAACAAACAGCAAGAGCAAGCAGAAAGGGGAGGGATATGTAGCAACAAAAAAGATGAAATTATATAACAACTGTAAAGAATTAGATGTAGTACTAATAAATTTTGACCATAATCATCAGAATGCTTATATTCTTACAAAATTTTGAATATACAATAGCTTTTTTCATTTAAAAAATTCTTGAAGTATATCATGCATACATGAATGTACATAAATAGTAAGAGTATAGTAAAAGCTTTGAACCTTTAAAACAAACATGCATAACATACAGGATTCCTGTACATCACCCCACCACCAACACCTTGCATTGTTGTGGAACATTTGTTACAGATGATGAAAGAGCATTGTCAAAAAGATTACTAATAGCTATAGTCCATATCTTGCATTTGGTGTATTTTCACCAAACCCACCCTATTATTTTTTTTTAATTTTCAATTTTTAATCCATTTTTTAAGGATACATTGATTACATAAATGTTAAACAGAAATTTTAGGAGTACCCATATGCCACACCTCCCACACCTCCCACAAACTTCCACATATACATCCTTCATCAGTGTGACACAATGCCTGTAATAGATATACACATTTTGGGGCTTTGCCATCAAGCATGGACCACAGTTCAGACTGTAGACCACCCTCTCTCCCACACAGTTCTGCATGATTCATGATGATAAAAAATGGCCTATATCTCCATTGCAACATCACCCAGGACAGTTTCCAAGTCCCAAAAATAGTCCTCATATTACAATTGCCCTTCCCTCTCCCTGCCCCCAAAGCATCCAGTGGCCCCTGGCTCCACATGATTTTGTAATTTCTTCCATTGCATGTATCACAAGTCTATAACAGGATGCCAACAAGTTGATTCTAGTCCATAGTTCTTCTGCCAATCCTGAGGAGTCTGGGACGGTGATGTCCCCTCCACCACCAAGTGAGAGGGGACTTGCCCCTTTTTAAAATGGATTGTTTGTCTTTTTATTTTCAAGGTTTAGGATTTCTTTATATATGCTGGATATTAGGCTCTTATCAGATATATTGTTGCCAAATATTTTCTCCCATTGTGTAGGCTGCCTTTTTATTTTCTTGATAACATCCTTTGTTAAAATGTGTCATTCAGTAATATGTTAGCATACATACAATATACACAAATACATGTGTATACTTTCATGGATCACTACCAAGAGGTTAACATAAATTAAAAGCAAAATGTGGTTAACAGGAAAAGAGACTAAGGGAAAATTTTCCATGTTTTAGTCTGGTAAGAAATTGTAATTTTCTCAGAATTTCCTTGAGGAAAAACTGACCAGAGACTTTTACAATAAAATATGTAACACTCACCCCTCTCCCCCAGAAAATAAAAATTCCAAATGATACAGTTACTTTAAGTGTTATTCTCAAAATAAGAACATTGTTTCCACTTCATACTCTGGCTTTTGCACCTGCTGGCTTCAAGACAGTCTGCCTCTCAGCTGGGGCAGGGAGGTTCATATGGGCACTTGGGTTTGGTGCATCCTGGGACCTGGGAGTAGAAGGGCAGGCTGCAAGATGGGAGCAGGAGAGTCACACTCATCTTAGGAAGATGTCTGGCACATCACCTGCATATCAGAGCTCTCCATGTCACTGCGAATGCTCTCAGGCTGGGCTGTGCTGATGTCCCAGGGTTTGCTGGCCAGGCAGTTTTTCGGCCCAGAGGTGTTTACAAGAGGGATCCTCCTCACTGCTGCCACCAAAACTACCTTCCTCTTCATCTCTGCCATCTGAGCACAAACATACTCTGCATCTTCTCTGCTGCTTCCATTCCCTAGCTGATAGTGTTTTGGTTTGGCTTCAATGTCCACTTGGATTTCCCTATTGTTGCACACTCTATCCTGTGGGTTGTAGGAACTGATTTTGGAGCTGATCATCACATGTGCTCTTGCATTGTCACTAATTCCAGAAAGACTGGCTGTGTCTTTGGCAAAATATCCCTTTGGACATAAGCTTGGACTTCTAACCTGCTCTATTTCCCCTTGTCCATGGGCAGACTGCCCCCCTCTCAGCATGTAAACTGGGAGGGCTACAAAGCTAGCTATTTCCCTGTCAGGGCCTGCAGGACAGATTTCTCCTGTAGGGCTTCCACTGGTGATCACTGCAGTAGTCAGGCCTTCAGGCTCTTTCCCCTATGCTGGGATTCTTGCACACTCACCAGGCTTCTGTCACTGTAAATGGACCATAATCTTCATCAAACTCAATTTTCACCAATTTTTCCTTGCTTGTGCCAACTCCACAGCTTTCTACATGACAGAGAGCCCTGGATATGACCCCATGGACATATGACAACATAATGGGGATGCCAAGATCAACACTAATGGTAATATATGGACATAAGCAGCAATAACTGGGGATGCCATGTCTCACAATGTCACTCCTCCTGCCAGAGCCAAGTCCTCTTGTGCCTGGAGGTTTTTCTTACCTCCCACCTGCTGAGGATATTCCTGCCAACACAGCCATGAATGCCAGTGACCATGGCAGGACTGGCAATGCCAGCCATGAGGGAAATCCCCACCAGGGTGCCAATCAATGTGCCTGGAATTTTCTTCTGCCTACATGGTTTCTTGCCCAGAATGTGCAGCTGGAGGGACTGAGATAATGTAAGTGTGAGATCTCTTTCTGACACAGCAGCAAAATCCACAGCCACATCCTGCACATATCATGTGGTTATGGCTCCTGCCATTAAACTTGATGATGCCAGGGTTGCATCCTGTGTACCACTCGATGCCATCTGATCCAGATTCTTGCCCTTAATAGAGCTGAAGGTTCTTGCTCTGTATCTCAAACTCTACACCCTCTGCTGATGGGTCAAACCACAGGTCCATTTCAGATGCCATGTCTGCTTGTGATTGTAGCAGAGCTCAGCTTGGCAGCATTCCTCCCCCACAGGTCAGCCTTGGGCAGCTGGCACAGGCAATGACAGCATACCTGCAGTCCATAGCCAGACACTGGGGGCATCTGGGTCAGAGGCCAGGCAGCCGTGCAGCATGAATCCCTCCTGCTCTTGCACTGGCAGCAGGTCAGTGAGCAGGGTGGGCATCCTGCAGAGAAGATGCTGTGGAAGGTGTGGAGCTGTGATACTGGGATCAGGTGAGGCCACGTGTAGGAAAGTGGAGCGCGGAGACTCGAGTCCTTCAGGGAGCTATGGCCCGCAGCGGCGGAGTGGTGATAGGTGAGGGGCATCCAGAGATGCCAGCCCACAGCATGTGCCCCAGCCACTGCCTTCTTAGCTGCCCTCCTGGAGATAGAAGGTGGCAACCCATTCTTAATGTAGGGAATGGCCCATTGCCTGACTCAAGATTGTGGGGATTTTTCATCCCTAGGTCCCCCAATGCACAAGGGCAATCTTATTTTTCTTCTAAGTTAGGAGATGGGTAATGACATTTTAAATGGAAAAATATATGCACCACCAGAAATTACTCCATAGTTAGCTGTTTATATTCCAATCATTGTTGCTATTTATATACTGGTTAACACTATTAACAACTATGACACACCATCTTCATTTGTGCATTTTCCAGTTAATATCCAAAGTAACTTTTTATTTAAAACTACTCCTAATAATTACATTTAAAGATATATAAAAGTTGGAAGTGATCAACATAAGAGAATTTTAAGTCACAGTTTTTATTTCACAAATAATTACAAGTACTAGTTTATTGAAAGGAACTTTCAAATGCTTACATACTTCTCATTACAAAATTCTGCATTCAAGGGTCCCAGATCACTTCTCAAACTTACACTTTTGTTTACTTTTCATTAGTAGGTCTTTAGGCAAAATTCTGATATCATGGTTGAATTATGTGGAAAAAAAGCAATCCTCTTAAATTTTGTTCCCAGCCCAATATTTCAGATATAAACTCCAGCTAAAGGCTTTTTTGAGAATTAGACACAAAATTATTAATAACCATTGGCTGACACATGAAGAAACTGTCTTCATTCCCTGGAAACTCCTACTAACTGGACTCCACCCCCATCCTACTGTGAAACTCTTTCCTTTCCCCAGGCCACTGCCTGATCCAATCATCACAATCCTAACTTCCAATAGACCCACCCAGAATGATACAATTTACACTTTAATCCTATCAGGCTTTGATGCAATTTGCAAGACAAATGAGTGTCAATCCCCATGTATTCTCCAGACTTTGGCTTCCATCTATGTATATGTAGACTAGACAAAACACTATAAAAACACAGAGTTTATACCTGACTGAATCATTTGTCCCTTTCCCAGACCAGCTACATGGCTTGGCTGGTTTGGGAAACTGAAACTATGGCTCTCTCACTGTCTACCTTGGAAGAGGTGCCTTGGGGATGGACAAGTCCAGAGCCCCATCAGCCACCATGTCTGAGCTGAGAGCTAGTCTGGGCTTGGGCAATGGATAACTTTGAAGCACTCTGCCATCATTGCAGTGAAGTCCCTGAGTCTTTCTCCAATGTGACCTACCATGCAAGTGAGCAGCAGCTCCAGGATTTCCCCATATATGGGCATGTTCCAGAAGTACAGAGGGGCCAAAAATGCCATCAAGATCCTCCTATCCAGGAAGTAATGCCTGTCACTGCAAAGGAGCTAAAGTCACCTCTGGTAGAGGTGTTCTCTACAGAGAGTGCTGCCCAATGGGGCCCAAAACCAGAAGGAGAGGTTAGTACTGGAGGAGGTGCATCCAGAGCACCCCTTGGAGCCCAGGCCACCCCCCAAAGCTGCTGAAAACCAAGGCTTAACTCAGGGAGAAATCCAGAAAGGAAAGGAACACCCACAGCATCACACCCTTCAACTAACACCTGGAAAGGAGCCTGAGACACTGCTGTGAGGACCATAGTTGTGCCCCTGTGGACTGTTCCACTTGGACTGTTCCCTGAATGCTTAGGCACCTTCAGCTCTCTGCAGTGGAGAGTGTTTCTTATTTTATTCTTCTCCTGAATGATTTAAACATTTTCAAATTAGCAAATGACTTCATGAAACCACTAATATGATAAGAAATTTTTTTGTAATCTATTAAGATTGTCATAGTTCCCCTCTAGTGTATAATGACTAAAGCTTTTTTTCCTTATATGAATAATGAAATTCTTATTGACCTGTGGTAATTGATTTGGGGTTGTGGAGCAGGATTGGGAGGGGTATAGGGGTGGGTCTGGAGCTGGAAGGGGAGCAGCGATCCAGGTCAGAGCTGGAGTCAGAACTTGAGGGGCCTTTGACAAAGTGTGGAATTTACTGGAGGGAGAAGGAGCAGCTAGGTCAGTTTCAGTTTGCTTTAAACCTGAGTGCAGCCCTCCAGGTGAGAAGGTTTGGCAGGGGCAGATGCCACCAAACATTCTGTGAATGGCCTCAAGGTTACATTAGCAAGGGGGTGGGGCAGAACCCTAGATAATAGGGACAAGAGAAGAATTCTAGTCAGCTGTGCCCTCTGAATTGACAACCATGTGGTTCCAGGGCATATGATCTTTGCCAGACAAGGTGAGACAGCTATAGATTTCTTCTCTGCTACAGCCTGCTCAGTGCATAATCTGCCTGAATTATACTTGAAGATGCAGCAAAACTGAAGGCTCATGGGTACTGTCACTTGGCCCAGTGAAGTTATGAACTGCCAGCCTCTGCTCATCTCAGGCCCAGCAGCATCTGAGACTTAGTACTTCCTACAGCTGTCCCAGGGATAAAATGTACACAGGCTCATAGTTTCAGCTCCAGCTGGGCCAAGAGACAGAAAAATTATGCAGTAGTCACCACACTTTGGACTTTAAAACATTTTGTCACCTATATATTAGAAACTGAAAACCAGAAACTAGATGAGATTAATTAAATCTATCAAGATATTTTTTTCTCTCACTCAATGAATGGTCTTAATTTCAATGTGGATTCATTTGGGATTAGAATATGGCATAATCTGTGTTTGCCCAACACTTTTTATTAGACTGATTAAATATTAATTATCCCTATCAGAGAATGGCAGTAGATGGGTGAAAGAGGAGTTGAAGTGGTTTTGTCAGTTTGCATGTGGAGTGGGCTTCCATCTTATTAGACATATTCCTGTGCAGAAGTCTCAAAGTGTGCTTTTCTTTCTTTCCCTCTCCTCCTTAGTGTTCTCTAATGACAAGCCTATGCAGTAGTTTAGCCTTTAAAAAGTCAGGGTTACCTTTACACTATTGCAAATGAGTGGTCAGGAACAGCTTGGCTAGGATTCCAGTCACCCAGGGGACTGAGCTTACATCTCCCAGCTAGGATATAGGGCTGAACAGATTGAGGTTCCAGTGGAATTGGGCTGTGGAAAACAGTGGAAGAATTGCAGGCATACTAAAAATGGGTGATCTACAAGTAAGAAGTCAGAAGACAGCTAAATTACAATCTGGTGAACTAGAAATTGCAGAGAAATTATAAGGTAAAAAAGGATATAAGAGAGGAAATAATCCAGGGACAGAAATATTTGGGAACATACCTTAGAAGTTTTCTGTGAGAACAGTATGAAGTGGAGAGAAGAAAACTACTTAGGATGTAAAGGGGGATGAAATAAGAGAAATTGAAAAGCAGGAACTAAACTCCATATGTCTTTGAAATTGTAATAGCTGAATATTAGCTTTTGTCAAGGTCCTAATTTTTACTTTTGCATGGCAGGCTTGAAAGTGCTTAATGCAGTATTATTTTAAAAAGTAAAATAGAAATGTATGAAGCAATTAGAAAATTCAGTCTTTAACTTAGGATTATTATGAATCTATTAGTCAATGTTATGCTTTCAGTTTTTCTTGTTTTTTTTGTTTTTGTTTTTGTTTTTATTTGTTTTTTTTAGGACTTAGGTTACTCTGTTATTTTTTTCTTCCCATTTCTTTCTTTATTTTTAATAAAAAAATTTATTAGGATACATAAATTACATAAATGTTACACAGAAATTTTAGGGGTACCCATATGCCTCACCTCCCACACCTCGCACAACCTCCCACCTATACATCCTTCATCAGTGTGACACATCACCTGTAATAGATACACCCATTTTGGGGCTTTGCCACCAAGCATAGACCACAGTTCAGACTGTGGGCCACATGCTCTCCCACACAGTTCTGCATGAAACATGATGATATAAAATGGAATGGCCAGTTTTAAAGTCAAGGAGAGCCCCTATAATCATTTTATAGTATTTTTATGCTGAAACATTGATGGTCAGGGAAAAATGAGGGAATGGAGATTTAAGGAATTTAGCAAATGTCTACTTGGCAGAAGACACTGTGGTGCCACAAAGCAAGAATATAAACATTAAACATATTTGGGTATTTTATTCATGTCTCCCTTTTTTACTTCCTATGCAATCACTTAGGCAACTCTCTGACCCTCAGTTTCTTATTACAAATATGAAGTGCTTGGCACAGCTTCTAGCTCAAACATTGACTTACAGAAGAGGAAGATGGCACCAGTTAAGGTGTACACTCACTGGATCTCCAGCAGAGGATGGCTGATTGGGGATGGGAGCCTGCGTGGGTGCTCTTTTCTGGGAGCCAAGGGGATGGAAGTCTTGGGTACATCGATCTGGAGGGAACTGGATGGTGAGGTTGACTGCTCAACATAAAATTGTGAGTTCTTTATTCCCCTGCTGGAAACACAGGCAGCTAAACCCTGTTCTCTGGGCAGGGGGATGGGTAGTCCGATCCCCGTCAGTAGTCTGGTGAAGGGGAATAAACTCCAAGAGTAGGAAGAATCTGGCAAAGTGTGGAGAGGGGTTTCCTTTATGTGGGATTGGCCACCAGGACACCCTAGCAGTTTTGGGAAGTGAATTAGCCAGCTGGAAGTGGTTCTGGGCTGAGGGGAGAGGCGATTCTGTGATGCACAGCTAATTTACCTAATTGTGACACAGAGGCTAGGCTCAGGAAGGGGTGGAGCCAGTAATTGTACAGCTCCATGATGAGTAAGACAATCTCAGCTCCCCTCTGGGGGTCAGTCAGTGAGAAGTAACTGATAAGTTTCCACAAGCCTATTTGGGGTTCCCTCACAGGAGAGGTGGTCCAGAAGAGGTGTTCTTTTAGGAGCCTTATTTCATCAAAAAAGAGAGAGAGAGAGAAAAGTTTTGACTTGCTTTAATCACTAAACTCTACCTCAAACCCTGCAGAGAGAAGGCTGCAAGGCAATTGATTAATGAACACAGGCTGAGAGGCTTCCCAAGGTCCCAAAAAGGAATGCTGTTCTCCCTTAGCTTTGTTTGACTGTATGTTTGTGTGTTTGTTTGGTTCTCCTGTGTTGGAAAGTTTGTTGCTTTACTTAACTCTGACCTCCCCTTTTTAAATTTTTTAAAAATTAGGTATTGCTAGTTTTTTT
>PVKH010026522.1:0-13193 GCA_004027955.1 Chaetophractus vellerosus
ACATATGGCAAGATGAATACTCACACACTCCCTAGAAGCCTCTCCAGGTGTAACCTATCCCAAATGCCCACACATCCAACACCCCAAATCAGCAAACTTCACTTGCCATATTGCCAGCAGAGCCTTTCCAAAATTATAGTTTCAACCATGTACCCACCAATCTCCAGTGTTCACCTGCTCCCTTCTCCAACCCTCTCTCCAGTTCCATGGACAGTCCAACCCACCTGCCTCACCCCACCCCCCTGAAATATGGTTTTTAAAATCATCTTATAATTTTTAAAAGATACTTTCAATTACATAAATGTTACATAAAAACTAAAGTGGATTCTCATATGGCCCATCCCCTATCAATCCCAAACTTTCCCACATTAACACCATCCTTCATTAGTGTGGTATATTTGGTACAATTGATGAACACATATTGAAACATTTGCCACTAGCCATGTATAGTAGTTTATATTATAGATTACACTCTGTCCCACATAATTTTATAAGTTATGACAAAATATGTAATGGGCTTGCATCTGTCAGTACAATGTCATATAGAACAATTCCAAAATCCTGAATATGCCCCCATAATACATTCATTTTTCCCCTCCCTTGCCTTATAACCTCCAGTGTCAAGTGCATCAACATCAGTGATAAAATTTCTTCCCTTGCTAGAATAAGAATAAGTCTATGGTAGAATAGTAGGAGGTCTAATTTATTTCATTGTTCATTTCAAAATTTGAAGATTTTAACATGGTGAGGCTCACTTTGCCTCTAATTGAGAGGGGGCTTAGATACCATGGGGCAGTATCTTGCTTGCAGATATAAACTCTCTTTGTTCCTTGGGATGGATGTTGTCCATCATCATCTCCTTGTTAGTTGTCCTGGGTAATTCAAATGGACTGGAGGGTAGGTGTTGCAACTCTGCGGAGATTCATGGACAAACTGGCACATGGAAGGACTAAAGATTTAAGTCTCTTGAACATACACCTTGCAAGCATAGTACTAACTAGAATTTTAAATATAAGGGGCAGAAGAATCATATGTAGTGAAAACATAAATGAGTCCAACTCTGTCACACTTGGAAGCATAAATTCCTAAGTAATGCCCAATAGAAGTACACCAAACTCCTGAGCTGTGAGCCTATATTTAGTGTCTGGATGCCTCCCAAGCCTTTAGTAGCCCCATTAATTGAGGCAATACCTACTGTGGGAGTCAAGGAGATCCCGCTAAGATGTGCATAGGCATAAACTCTGGGATGACCTCCTGAAACACTTTGATGTCACTTAGCCATATAAACGCATTTGTCTTTATGCTTTCCCACTTGAGTCAAGATCTTTTTCAAGTTGCATTGCTAGTTGTTGCTTGGTAGTAGTTCCTAAGTGACAGTTAATGTCATCCCCAGGAATCATATTCCACTCTGAGGGGAAAGCACATTTATATGCTGAGTTTGGCTTAGAGAGAGACCAATTTTGAGCTATAATGAGGCTTTCAGGAGGTAACTCTTAGGCAACATATAATTCTAGTCTAGGTTTCAAATTCAAAAGGAAAGGTTCATAAGGACAACCATCAATATCAAGGGCCCACTGCAATCGTCTGTCCTCCATCATAGGCAACACCCCTCTACTTGGGGGATTCTCGCTGTCCCATTAGAGAATTTAGCAGAGCTCCCCAGATTAGGAATTTGATAACCTTTTGGTTATTGGGTGGAACTCCACCCACTTTGACAATGCCTCATGAACAAAGGAACACATTAATATGCCTTAGAGGTATGCCCCAGGTGAACCCCTTCCCATGCATCCACCATCACTAACACCCCACACCAATGATCCTCCCCTGCCACAGTTGTGACCCTTCTGTGAACCAAAATCTCTCCATAAATGAAGCCAACAAAATAACCAAATAAAAGTAATAAGAATATGAACTACTGATAGTTTTAAAAGGAAAAAAAATAAAAAATACAATTTTGAAATAATAAAAAAGATATAGTCTTTCATCACTGTAAGATCTGTTGTCTAGATTGTACAGTAACATTTTCTTCTGTATATTTCACCAGTGTCTATTTTTGTCCTTTTATCTTCAAAGAAGCTTTAGTTTACTGAAAAGTCGCATACAGAATATAGGGGATTCCCTTATACTCAACACCCTCAACCTTTTCCCAGATCCCTTATTCATAACATTATATGCAGGTGATATATTTGGTACAATCGATGTACAATTATCGAAGCATTACTACTAATCATGGTCAATGGTTTACATTATGATTTTCATTTTGGACCATACACTTGTTATAATTTTTTATGAAATTTAAAATGGCCTGTATCCATTATTGCCAGATCATGCAGAACAATTATAATGCACTAAATGTGCTGTATATTCCATCTATTCTATTCTTCCCTCCCCTTCCCCTTGGAACCTATGATAACCACTAAGTTTCATTTTTTGAAGAATAAGATTCATAATTACTTGTAGTAATATTGAGAGCTTGACATATTGTTCTATTTTCTTTTATTAGGTACTGCCTATCTTCTAGAAAGACTTTTGGCTCTCTGTTTGAGAACATAGCAGGACTCCACAGCATGAGAGTTTAATATTTTCTTGTTTATTGTGTGGGTCTCTACCCACTGATATAACATACTATGACAAGATTAACACTTACATATTCCTTAGAAGCCTCCCACCTGTGTGACCAGTCCAGTATACCCTCACATGTCAATCACTCTACACCAGTAACCCTCCCATGCCATATTTGCTAAAAGTTCTTTCCTAACATTGTAGTTTTTTTGTTGTTTTTGTTACATATCTTCCCTTTCTGCTTGTTCTTGCTGTGTTCATTTTTGTGTTCTTCTGTGTCTACTTTGTCTCCTCCCATTGTGGAGATGTGCCAAGTCAGCTCACTGGTGAGCAGTGGCTTTGCCTACTCACAGGCAGCTTGCTCCACTTGTGGGCAGCTCTGCTCTCCTCATGGGCAGCTCTGCTCTGCTCATGGGTGATATGCCCTGCCCGTGGTGGCTCTGCCCCACCCAGGGTGGCTTGCCCTCTCAAGGCAGTCTGCCCACTCAGAGAGGCCCCGGGAACCAAACCTGGGGCCTCCCATGTGGTGAACCAGCACCCTATCCACTGGGCTACTACAGCTGGCCCCCTCAATATATTTTTAATAGCCACCAGTCTAATGTGTTTAAGATGATAGCTAAATGCAGTTTTGATTTGCATTTTCCTAATAGCTAATCATGTTGAGTATATTTTCATGTGCTTTTGCTTTCTTCTTTACAGAAGTGTCTATGCAAATCAACTGCCATTTTTAAATGGGTTGTTTGTCTTATTATTTTTGAGAGATACCATTTCTTTATATATGCTAGATGTTAAGCCCCTCTCAGTTGGATGGTTACCAAATGTTTTCTCCCATTGAATGAGCTGCATTTTCACTTTCTTGACAAATTAGTTTGAAGTGATAAAGTTTTTAATTTTGAGGTGGTCCCATTTATCTACTTTTTCTTTTGTTGCTCATGATTTAAGTTTAAAATTTGTGAAACCGTTTCCTCCTACAAGATTCGTTTATGCTTCCCTACATTGTCTTCCTGGTTCTTTATGGTCTTGGCTCTTATATTTAGATCTTTGATCAATGTTTAGTTAATTTTTATATAAGGGATAAGATGGTGATCCTCTCATTCTGTAGAATATGGAAATCCAGTTCCCCAAGCGCCATTTGTTGAAGAGGGCATTTTCTCCTAGTTAGGTGGTCTTGATGGCCTTGTCAAATATCATTGGACCGTATGTCAGGATCTATATCAGAACTCTCAGTCCTGTTCCATTGGTCAGTATGTCTATCTTCATGTCAAAACCATGACACAAAGTTTTGATCACTGTAGTTTTGTATTATGTGTTAAATTCAGGTAGTGTCATTCCTCCAATTTCATTTTTCTGTTTCAGTATATCTTTGGCTTTTCAAGGCCCCTTGCCCTTCCAAATAAATTTCACACTTAACTTCTCCAACTTGGTAAAAAATGCTGCATCAATTTTTATTGGGATTGCATTACATCTGTAAATCAGTTTGGGTTGAATAGATATTTTCATGATGTTTAATCTTCCTCATGAACAGGGATAATTTGTGGAAAATTAAACCTTTAATTGACAATTTTTCCTGTATGAGTTAGGTTAAATATATATTAGTTTATTCACTATTGATTTCTTTCATTGCAAATTTTTTGTTCAGGTTTTTGTTTTGTATACTTTGTGTGTTTTTACTCTTTTCTCAAAATTACATTCTTTCAAAAAAGAAACTGTAGGTTTTTCACCAATTTTCATTTTCCCAATTTTGATCTTTTATATATGTGTAAATGTAATGGAATGGGAATGTATGAAAAGTAAGAAACTTTGTGTGGTCCACTCTATCAGTGTTATATGTGTTTCTCCCATTGCATTGCAAACCCAGACTGTTCTGTGTTATCTCTATTAATAAATCACTTTTTATACTTATTGCCATTATTTTTTCACATCTCTCTTTCCCTTATTCTCCCTTTTCCTATTTTGGTTAAAGTTATTTCTAAAATTTGTATTACCCTGGGCCATTTATTGTAAGTATTTTTCACTATGAATTGACTATCTTTCACCTTCCTCCTATTCACACATATTGGAATCCATATATATTTAAGTGAGATGAAATTATATCTTTTGCTACTGTTTCTTCCATGAGGTTTTTTTTTCTTAAAGATTTATTTATTTTATTACATATCTCCTCTCCCCCGTGCTGCGGCGACACGCCGAGACTGGTCATTGTGCAGGCGTGGTTTTCCCCGCTTGTGGGTGGCTTCTGCTTCCATTCACGGTTGGCTATCAGTTCGTGGGTGGCTGGCTGCACTCCATTCATGGGCAACCTGCCCTGCCCGTGGAGGCTTTTGCCCTGTCTGTGGCAGCTTTTTGCCCTGCCCATGGTGGCTCTGGCCCACCCATGGTGGCTTGCCATTCTCAAGGTGGTCTGCCCAGTAGGAGAGGTCCCCGGGAACTGAACCCGGGGCCTCCCATGTGGTATGCCGGCACCCTATCCACTGGGCTATCCAGCCTGCCCCTTCCATGAGTTTTTAAAAGTGTATTTGAATAATGCTTTATTTACAGGTCTTCTTATATGTAGTTATTAATCTCCATCAATTGTATTAAATTATTTTTATTTTCCACCTTATCTTTGAGAATTTAGATTTATAAATTCCAATCAATTTTTTACTAATACAGTTCTTTTGAAATAACAATATTTAACCTGGTTTAATTCCCCCTGCCATGTTTTTATTTCATAAATTTATATATTCTTCAAATGTGTTGTTTGAAAAATTGAATAATATTCACATAACTTCCCAAGAACATGGAAGAGAACAATGCAGTTGTAGTCTCTGTTAGTTCAGATCATACATTTTACTGGAGAACTGAGAGTACAAGCAAAATTGTGCCAATTCCCTAAAGCCCTCAAAAAAAAAATCATATGAGCAAAGATAAATCCGATCAAGAGCACTGATTGTCATGGTTTGCCCAGAATATTAGCAAGTAAGGTCTGTGAAGTACTTTGCCTGTGTGACAAAGAATATAATTGGGACTGGATTGCACCCCTTGGAGTTGTAAAAACAAGAAGTCAAAACCCAAAGCCCTAGAATAAAAAATAAAACATGACTGAATATTGTAGTTATTGAGGGACCTGCTTCGTCCACTAAGGAACGATGAGAAACCAATGTGATACAATATATATGGTACAGGCCCAGAAATAGCAGGTAGATCAGGGTGTGGTGTGGAGACCATGACATGACAGGGGCAGTAACAACTTCTGCTCTGTCCAAGCCTTTGAATCTGAGAGCCTTGTCTTCCACACTGTCTTCCTGCTCTATCTCCAACCTCACTCTTCTATTCAGCTCCCAGTCATACGACCTTTTCCCATAAGCAGGGACTGCTCTTCTTTTGAAACTATTTTGCCTTTATTTGATTGATTTTTGAAATTTTGACCATTTCACAGAGTCAAAAACACATTTAAACTTTTGATCTGCAAAGAATTCATAGTCACACATATGGCTGAATGATGATCATGAAATTATTTTGAATGTAATCTTACTATATATGAGGAACTCTTACATTTCTTACAATACATTTTACTCTGTTCTATAATTCTTACAAAATAAAGTATTAACCCACATATGGGATCTGGTCTAAGAATATACCTCTAGGCTGTCTTCTGGATATATTTTATGTATTTTAGCAATTCTTTGCTTCTTTTAGTTTTTCCGTCATTGACATATCTGTGAAACACATTCTTTCATTCATTCTCAAAATATATATTTAATCAGTCATTGTTATAAACAGACAACAACTGACCAGGTCTGGGAGAACAATATGTAGAACATTGCTATATCCCTCAAGGCATTCACTTTTAGCAGAGAGAAAACACATAAACGTAAATAAAATCAGCATGAAACCATAGTTCCTACTATCCAAATTAAGTACACCTGTGAAGATAAGAGATTCAAAAGGGGATGATGCCAGGCTATCCTGAAAGGATTTAGTGGTTTCCATAAGGAACAGGAGTGAAAAAAACATCAAGTGGACTTGTTTCAGAGACTCTAGGAAGAAGGAAGCAGAAATGTGAATTCACTGAATATGGAAACTATGGACTTCTAGTAAACGTGCTTGTCACGTTTAGAATCTTGAAAATCAGAGTGGACGAGGGTTGCTGTCAGTGAGAGGAACTGGCAGGTCAGCCATGGAGAGTGGAGCTTGTGTTTGCAGCTGTTGAATCTTGGGTTCATTGTCCAGGAAGGGTTGCATGTCATGGAATTTGACCATCAACATTGTAATATAGAAGATGGCTGGCTTTATATGAGTATCAGCTTGCAGGTTGCTCATTCTGTGATTGGTAGGAGATGTGAAAAGGAAATGAAATAGGGCCATAGGTTTGGGGACATGAGGTGTGGAAACAATGAGACATCTGAAAACTAGAAGACAAGTCAGCCTCATCTCATTACCATTGATAAACCCATTTGCTAGCAGGAAGGAACAATGTGAAGCTTTTTACATATATTGATTGTCTCTCAACCTTCTTAGGAGAATGGAGGCCATATTCCTACTATATAAGGGAAAGTTTTAAGATTTAGAATGGTTGACTTCCAATTATATTTGTCAGCAAACACATGGTACATACAGGATTCAAAACCAGGTTTATCTGACTCCAAATAATTTGGGTTTAATATAATTTAAAAAACCTTCTTCATCCAGACTCCTGTGTATACTTATCCATTCATCAATCTGTTTGTCCCACCATCTAACAAATCTTATCTCAGTTTGAACCCCATATAAAGATCTTTTGGGGGGGAGCTTGAACAACAGGAACTTATTGGCTCATCATTTTGAAGCTAGGAGAAGTCCAAATTCGAGATGTCATCAGGCCAATGCTTTCTCTCAGAAGACTGGTGTTTTGGGGCTGACTGCCGGAGATCCTTGCTCCTTGGCTTTTCTAGCATATGGCAATGCATATGGCAGCTTCTCCTGACTTCTCTGGATTCTGTTGACTGACAACTTCTCTCTGTGTTCCTGAGATTTTATGTCTGTGTTCTTCCCTATAAGGCCTTCAGTAATAGATTTAAGATCCATCATGATGCAGTTGGGCCACACCTTAACTGAAGTAACTTCATCAAAAGGTCCTATTTACAGTGGATTCACATGGATAACTTTAAGTACATGTACAGGAATGGATAACTTTAAGTACATGTTTTTCTGGGTATGTAGCTCCAAACCAACACAGAGGTAAACATAAAATCAAAGAAATAAGTAACCTGTAATCTTTCATTTTAATTAGAAATATCAAAATGAACTCATGACTTTTCTCTTTCTGAAAAATATTTTCTATCTAAATCCACTGAAACAGCCTTGATATAATGACATCCCATTAGCAATGAGCAACTTTTGTGCCTAGACTGTGGACTCTAAATACTATTTCCTGTAAAAGGAACCAGGACTCCTTGGGGAAACAGCTGGTTCAATGTCAAAGGGCAGGAACATGCAAGATTAACATGAAGCTTCTTGTGTCAGTTAGCAAGTCTTCCAGGAGAACTGCTGTCAGGTTCAAAGGACTTGGGAGCTAACAAATGAAGTAATGGGTGCAGGTAATGATGATCAAGAGCTGCTAAAACTAATACAGGATAGAGTGATAGGGCATATTAAAATGTATAGAACAGGATGACACCCCCTTGACCCACTGATCTATCTTGGTATCACCAAAGGAGGTGCAATGAGATACCATGATACTGATGGGATACAATGGAACAGAGCACTACTTATGAAGTAATAATTCATCAAACAAAACAATACCATTAAGTGCCTAGTTCTCACTACAAGGATATAGGAAAGAGGCAGGGGCAGTGAACAAAGTTAGATTAGCTAAAAACCAAGAAAATATATGAAAAGTATGGACTATAGTTAATAATAATGTAAAAACAAAAAGGGCTCCTAATTCACTCTTTACTACATCTTTAGCACAGAATCGATTAAAAGCCCATATTTTTAACAAAGCATTTATTTCATTTGTGCTCAGTCACACTGGGACTTGAAACCCAAGGAAGCAAAAAATATTAAGATTTTTTTTAGGGAAAAAATATTTAGGAGACCAACCAACCAAATGCAACTTGTGGGCCTGTTTGGATCATGATTTGTGCAATACTATTGTATAAAGACTTTTTGAGACAGGGAAAATTGAACACAGTCTGGGTGTTAGATGAGAATAAGAAATAATTTTCTTAAGTGTGAAAATGGTATGATTATTTTGAAAACAGTCCTTATCTGTTGGAAATACATACTGAAATTATTTATGTGTATTCATAAGATTTCTCTAATTTGCTTTAATATAATCCAGCAAAAACTAAACACAACAACAAAAATTTATAGTAAAACTGATCCCAGAAGGGTAGAATATTGAAAACCATTGAAATTATGGGGTGCATGTTACTATTCCCTTCCTGTTGTGCATGGTTGAAAATATTCGTAATAAACATTTTGATAACTATGAAAAGAGGGGTCAGCTGTGTCCCAAGAAAGAACATAGCTAAAATGAAATATTGGAAAAAAGGTATTCCATGCAAGATCTCCAATAGACATTGCAGTTAAAAGATGGATGATATATCATCTTAAAATAAAGAAATGCATATTGAGATGAGTAGGAAAATTCATTAAAGTAGATATGACCCAAATAAAGTGACCCAGATGAAGAGGGGGGAATCTTTGAGTTGATTTGATTCTCATAACCTCAAACACATCTTTGTAAATGTTTCCAAAAAAATGTAAACATTTCCAAAATAGGTGTACATCCCATCATTCCAGAGGATAAATATAAAAGATATACAAGGAAATGTATTTACATATATTTGAATGAAGTTAAAAGGGGAAATTTTAGGCTATATATGTGTGGGTGGAATAAGAAAACAAAACAACCACAGCGCTGTACAACTCCAGAATGAAACCCTAATGTAAACCATGCATTGTAGGCAATAATGTTATTATAATTCATTAGTTGTAACAAATATACCACATTAATGCTGGTGTTATTAATAAAGCCGGTATATGGGAAATCTTTATTTTCCACATGATTTTCTGTAAATGTATAACTTCTTGGATAAGAAAGAGTGAAAAGACAATCTACATGGAAACCATATAACAAATAAGTGTTAAATATATAGAATAAACACAGAATTCTTAAAACTCAGCAACATACAAACAATACAATATAAAAATGGGCAATGGATTTGAAAAAAAAAATTCTAAGAAGAGAGACAAATGGCCAACAAGCAGATGAAAAGATTCTCAACATCAGTAGACATTAGGGATGAAGTACTGATACTTGCTAGAAATTTGATAATTCTTAGACACATGCTAATTGAAGGAAGCCAAACACAAGGAGTCAAATATTACATGATTCTATTCATATGACATATCCAGAATTGATAAATCCTTGGTGATATAATGCAGATTGGTGGTTGGTAGGGTCTAGCAAAATAGGAGAATGTGGGGTAAATTCTTAATGTGCTGCAGTTTTCTTTAGGTTTGATGAAAATATTTTGGAACTCCATAAATGTGGTGGTGGCACCTCACTATGAATATATGAAAAGACACTTAATTGTTCCTTTAAAATGGTTACTTTTATGTTATGTGAGTTTAACCTCAATAAAATTTCTTGAAAAAAAAAAAAAGAATGAAGATCTGTTACCTGCTCCTACATGAAATAACCTTGAAGACATCATGCTGGGTGAAATAAAACAGATACAAAGAGAAATGTTGTATGATTCTGCTCATGTGAAGTATTTAGAGGAAGGAAATTCATAGAAAAAAATAACATGTTACAGTTTACCAAGAGACTGAGGCAAGGGGAATGGAAACTTATTGCTTGAAAGTTTCCGATTTTCTGTTTGAAGTGAGATAAACTTTAGATAATGTATGCTAATTATTATGCAACATTGTGAGTTAATTTTTACCTGGAAATTGTATACTTGGAAAGGATAAAATTCAAAATTTTGCATTGTGTTTATAGTTCTATCATAAAAATTAATATATCTATTAGTTTTCTTTTTAGTCTGGAAAATTAAATTATACTGGATCTATTAACTAAATTAATTTAGCATTGTTAAGGATATGAGGAAAATTAAATGAGACTTTCACAATTAGGGATGTGGTACATAAAAATATCTAAATATATTCCTTATAATCAGCAATCATTTTATAGATTAAGGAATTAATTTCAGGTCTTAACTTGTGTTACAAGCATAATATTCCTAATTGCTTTGGAATGGCACAATGAGCTAAAGAGGTGTAGTATCCATGGTTTTACATCAAGTAAATACAGTTCTCCACTTTGTTGAAGAAGAAAATAGTAATTTTCTGATGGCACCTACTCTGCCTGTATCCTCAACCCATGCCAGTGCTTTGAAGAACAAAGACATCTAGTCTTTTGAGATGGGACACCCAGTGTTAGCTTTTAGAGTAAATTTTAAGTCAAAACATGTGGTAAGTTGCTACCAGGTTAGAAGTATGGAAGACAGGAGAGTTTTTGGAAGAGGAATAATAAAACCTGGATTCCCCTGACTCATAACCTGGTGTTTGGAGAACAGAGAATAATTAAGAAAAACTTTAATTCTGTCCAAAACAGTGTCCCAGAGGAAAATGATTGTTCAAGGGTTGGAGCAACAAGAGGGAATGTTGCCTAATGAGCAGATATAGGAAAGCTGTAAATACCTTCTCTACTGCCATCCTTTATTATGTGCACCCATGAGCTTGACAGGACATGGTTGTTTGTTTTGGGGGTCTTAAGTCTGGTTTGGGGACTGATGCCTGACTCTTTCCTTCTGTCTTTTTTGGGGAAAGAGCTTCTTTCTCCATCACCAGCCACCCAAGAAAGAATTCATACTTCCTCAGAAAGACCTTCTTACAGATTCCATCCAGGTGAGTCAGAGAACCCAGTAGATCCTACAAGGAAGAGTCAGGGTGGATAGAAGTATAGAACTTTTACCTGAGTTCATCTGGGAGCCAACCCAGCCTACCACAGAGCTCAGAGATCCTTCTACTTGTTTTCCCACTTGCTCAGTTAATGAAATTTTTATTATTATTTTTAAAAGAATGTGTCCATTTGAATAAGCAATGCAAGGCTCATCCTGGATGATTAATAAATGAGAATAGAAGCTCACTTAGAAAATGGAATTGCAGGAATAAAGCAGTTCCAGGAAAAGTAGAATATCTGCACAAGGAGGTTTGCAGTTAATGGGAATAGGGAGATGGAGAATTAGCAGTGGCAGAATGTGAGGTGAAGTGAGGCATTGCTTTAACATTTCAATGAGGCATATTTAAGTAAGTGTCTGAAATGAAGGGAAATAGCCAATTGAGTTAGATATTTCCCTGCAACAGCATTTCTCAAGAAATATACTCTTACACTTGGTATTGACCTAAAATGGCTATTTTGATATAAGGGGTGAAATGGGATATATTGCAATATTTATTTGTTAATTATTCTTTTATAAATAAAGTTAACTATAATTTTATTGGTCAATTATTCTCCCCATTGTGAATTGTTTAATCAATTCTTTACTTTTATATACTAGGGCCTAATTTTCTTCATCTTCTTTTCAAAAATAATCTTTCAAAGACCTGTAGTTTTTTCTCCAACTTTCCCCTTCACCGTTTAGTTCCTCTATGTCTGTATAGATGTGATTGGGGGAATGTGTGAACATCTTTCAGTGTTACATAGGATGTTTCCATCATTGCTTTTCAAACTTAGAAATTTCTGCTTCCATTGAGTTAATAGATCACCATTTTATACTTATTAGCCACCTGTCATTCACATCTGTTTTCCTTATTGTGCCTTTTGGCTTTTTGCAGTTAGATCTATCTTTGAAATTGCATCATTTTCAGTTATCATTTGGAAGGTATTTTTCTTTCCATTGGACCACAGGTTGCCTTTATTTTTTTCATAATCTAGAATAGTTTCCAGTATACGATTGCTGGAAAGTATGCTGAGAAACTGAAATGGAGCTGTTGGAGCCTGAGAGAAGAAATAATGAGGCATTTCAGAGGGAGTAGAAAAATGTGCGTTATCTCATTAGCAGTGATAGTCAATTCTTTGCCAAGAGGATGGAGTGATGCTGAAGTTTTCACATATATTGATTTTGTCTGCTAAATATATAGGAGGATGGATATTAAAATGCTTACTATATAAGTAAAAACCTTAAGATTCAAATTTTACCACCAAATATATCACACTTTTGAGATTCAAAATTAGATTTATCTGATTCCAAAAATTTTGCATTTAATATCATTTAAAAAAACTTCAGATGCTTCAACAACAAAAATCCCAACTTTTTAAAATTATGTATTTTCAATTGTAAAATCTTTGTTTATTCCCATTGTTCATTTTATTCTGAAGTGTTCAATCTGATAAGTGTCTTGTTAATGTAAAAAGATATCACTAAATTGATCTTTTGGATGAATTGCTTTTTGTGTTTTTATTGGTTTTTCTGTTCTTCAAAGGGATATAATGGGATTCAGAATGTAGCCAAAATCAAGGAAGGTTTTCTTCATCATAGGCTCAGGGAATACCTGTTCATCTTTCCCTTTCCTTCAAGTCCTTTTATCTCCTTCCTCTCACCTTATTGAGCATATTTTTATGTTTCTTTAAACAAACGGCAGAAAGTGACCATAAC